>JAQZBX010102593.1:0-11143 GCA_029593785.1 Cabassous unicinctus | reverse complement strand
AACTTTCATCCTGGGGAGTCCTGCTTTGTTCTCAGTTACAAGGGCAAGAATATTTTGAGAACATAGGCAATGCCTAATAATAGAAAACAGACCTGTATGTCAAACCTACATTATTAATGTATGTAACTAGGAACCTTATTATTCAAAAATTGTAACTTAGTGGTTCCCATCGGTTCCAAGGGGAGGGAGATGGGGAAGAATAGAATAGATGGAACAAAGGGCATTTTTAGAGCATTGGAATCATTCTGCATGTTCTTACAATGACTTATATAGGCCATTTTAAATTTTGTCAAAACCTATAAAAGTATGTGGTGCAAAGTGTAAGCCATAATGTAAACCACTGACCGTGGTTTATAGCAATGCTTCAATATTGTTCATCAATTGTAACAAATATAATATAGTCCTGTAAGATGTTATTAGTAGGTGAAAATGTGAGAAGGGGACGGCATGGGGTATATGGGAATCCCCTTATTGTCTATGTGACTTTTCTGTAGCCTGAAGCTTCTTTGAATATAAAGCAAAAAAAAAAAAAAAAAATTAAGACACAGAGGAAACATACGGTAATAAATGTCACTGTAAATAAAAGATAACAGATCTTATAGTGATGAAAGACAATGATATTTCAATATTTTATTTTAGTATTTTGTTTTTTATTATTATTTTATTTTTTAAGTACTTTTATTTATTTTTTGGCTTTATGTTGGGGGAGGTTTTTTTTTTAACGATTTATTTTTATTTATTCATTCCCCCCCTTGCCGCTTGTGATCGCTGTCTGCTCTCTGTGTCCATTCACTGCACATTTCCTCTGTGTTTGCTTGTCTCCCTTTGTTGTGTCATCTTGCTGCACCAGCTCTCTGTGGTCGCAGGCCTTCTGCTCACTGTGGGTATGGGTACAGGCCTTCGGCTTTCTGCAGGCATGGGTCATCAGCTCTCTGTGAGCGAGGGCCAGCTTGCCCTCACCAGGAGGCCCTGAGAACCAAACTTAAAGCCCCCCATATGGTAGATGGGAGCCCAATCACTTGAGCCACATCTGCTTCCCTGGGGGAGCTTTTTTGTTTGCAGAAGGATTAAAACTGGTATGAGAGGGTTACTGGTGTGCAATGTCAGTGATGAGGGGATGTGAGGAGAGAGGTGCACCTGAGACATGCCTCTATGGAATACAAATACGTTCAAGTAGCCATGGGTGTTGTGTTGGTGGGTAAAGACCTACACAATAATCCAAAGAATATGGAATTTCCATCCTGGGTTGTCCTGCTACATTCTCTAATAGAGTGGCAAGAATCCCAACAGTACATGGACATTGCCTAGTGAAGGAGGACAGACCAATGTGCCAGGCCCTTGATATTGATGGATGCACTTATGAACCTTGTTCTTGTGAAATTAAAACTTAGCCTAGTATTATATATTGCCTAAAAGTTACCTCCTGAAAGCCTCCTTGTTGCTAAAATATGGCCACTTTTTAAGCAAAACTCAGCACAAAAACACATTACCTTTCCCTCAGCAAGGGACATAATTCTCAGAGATGAGCCTCGCTGGTACCAAGGAATTATTAGTAAGCACCAACTGATGATGCATTTGGAGAAATACCTAGACAAAAAGAAGCAAATATTAAATATAAATGAGTTTTATGGCTAAGAAATTTAAAAGTGAATCAGGAAGTCATCCCAGAGGTTACACTCATATACATCTCAGGAGGATCTCACTGACTGCCACAGTAAACAGTGTCTCAAGCAGAGGAGTTCCTAAGGGCTCTAGAGACATCTAGACACTATAGGCAGGGTAATCTCAGGAATTCAGCACCTTATCCATTTGCCTTACCTTGGAATATATGCTCTCCAATGAAAGAGTTACATTCATTTATAATTTCCCAACACAAGACTCTTCTTCCTCTTTTATTTAAACCTATAAATAGGACTATACTCATTAAATATATGTCCAAGAGAATTATATCTTTGGTATGCTCATATGCCAGTTTTGGCATGAATCTCAGCAGAGTTGCAACAACTAATCAACAGTTTATTGGAATGCCCAGGACAAATAACAAAAGGGCGTTGATGGACAATGCCCATCCCAAAAGAAAAAGAGTATATGCAACTGCAAGTAAGACAGTTCTATCCATCTGCCACATCAGATCTAAGCCTCATCTCAATCAGAAAAAAAGTGGGCATCACCATCTCAACATCCTCCAGACTGAGGAATTAACAAACTAACAGGAAATGCAACTATGAACTCAAGTAGATTTATTATTTTTCTAGGAATAGGAAAACTGGTAATGTTGATATAAAAGCAGTGGCCACAAGAGGTTTTGAATGGAATGAGAAGGAAGAACAGGTATAATATGGGGATTTGGGGCATGTTTGAATTCTTGTGCATCACATTGCAATGATGCATAAAATCCATCATATATTTGGTCAAAACCTATACAATAGTGTGGTGTGAAGTGTAAACCATAATTTAAACTATAGACCAGGGTTAGTATCAATGCTTCAATATGTTTTCATCAATTAAAGCAAATATACCACATTAATGAAAGACGTTTTAATGCAGAAGAGTGAGGGAAGGGGAGGGGATGGGAGATAATGAGAATCCCTCTATATATTAATGTTTTGTTGTTTTTTAATATACTTTTTTAGTTTTTTTAATTTTTAAAGAAACCTAGATTACACAAATGTTACACAAAAACATAGGGGTTCTCATGTGTTCCTCTCCTTAACACTCTCACATTTTCTCTCATCAAAAACATCCTTCATTAGTGTGGTATGTTTGCCACAATTGATGAACACATTTTGGAGCATTGCCACTAAGCAATGTTTATAGTTTACTTTGTAGTTTACACTCTATTCCTCACATTTTTGCAAGTTATTACACAATATACAATGGCCAGTACCTGTCATTGCAATGTTACAGCTGTTAAACTGTAGACTTGTGATCTTAGCAATGGAAAATTTTTTTATCATGGATGAGGAGGCAGTGGCCACTGGAAGTTCTGAGGGGAGAGAAAGGGAAAAAATAGGTGTAATTTGGGGGCATGTTTGGGACTTGGGAATAATCCCCTATATTTTTGATGTAACATTTATATAATCTCAAGCTTCTTTAAAAATAAAATAAGATAAGAAAATAACAGGGTATTCCCATACACCCCACTCCCTACCCCCTTCATTCTCTCCTACCAGTAACATCCTACATGAGTATGGTACATTTGTTACAATTTATCAACAATTATTGAAGCATTACTACTATCCAAGGTCAGTGGTTTACATTAGAGTGCCAAACCACCCCCTTCCACATAATCATGGATTTTGCCCATATTCAGCATTGGCTCACCCCACTCTGATCCTTTTCTGTCATCTGAAAACCTGTCTTCCAGATTCTAGCTCTCTGAGTCTGCTCAATAGGCTTAGGTCATATGTGATGGTTAAGCTAATGTGTCAACTTTGCTAGGTAATTGTGCCCAGTTGTTTGGTCAAGCAAGCACTGGGCTAATTGTAATACAAGGACATTTATGGACTTTAGTTACCAGTGAGTTTACTACATAGATAGCTGATTACATCTACATCAACCAGGAAGATTGCCTTCAGCAAACTCATCAAGGACCTTCATCGGACATTCAGCAGAGCCCCTGATTTGAGCCTGCATGTGGAAACTGGGCTTGTGTATCCCCATGGTCAAGTGAGAGACTCATAAAATCTCATACTATTGAAAGATATCTCCTGTTGATTCTGTTTCCAAAGAGAACCCTGACTAATACAGTCATATCAGTGAGGTCATGTAATATTTGTCCTTCAGTGACTGGCTTACTTCACTCAACACATGGTCTTCAAGATTCAGCCATGTTGTCCCTTGTGTTAATACTGCATTCTTTCTTACAGCTGAGTAATATTCCATTGTATGCATATACCACAATCGGTTAATCAATTCATTTGTTGATGGACACTTGAGTTGCATCCAACTTCTTTTTCAATATATTTTTTACTATTTGGGGCTTCTTGTCCAACCAAATAAATTTCATAATGGGTTTTCCAGTTCAGTAAAAAATGGTATGTTAATTTTTATTGGGTTTGCATTAAATCTGTAAATCCATTTGGGTAGGACAGACATCTTAATGATGATTAGTCTTTCAGTCCATGAACATGGAATAGTCTTCCATTTATTTAGGTCTTCTTTGATTTCCTTTAAAAATGCTGTGAAGTTTTCTGTGTACAAGTTCTTTACATCTTTAGTTAACTTTATTCTTAGATATTTGTTTCTTTTAGTTGCTATTGTAAACTGAAATTTTTTCATGATCTCCTTCTCAGACTCTCATTATCTGGGTACAGAAATGGTACTGCTTTTTGCATGATGATGTCATATCTTGTAGAAGCTTTGTTTTAGGTTTTGTTGTAGATTTTTCAGAGCTTTATATGAATAAGATCAACACATTTGCAAATATTGAATTTTTTTTAGTTCTTCCTTGCCAATTTGGATGCCTTTATTTCTTTATCTTGCCTAAGTGATAAAGCAAGCACTTTTAATACAATGTTAAATAAGAGTGGTCACAGTGGGCATCCTTGTCTTATTCCAGATCTTAGAGGGAAAGCCTTTAGCATATCACCATTGTGTATGATGTTAGCTGTGGGTTGTTCATATACACCCTTTATCATGTTGAGGAAATTTTCATTTATTCTATATTTTGAAGTGTTTTTATCAGGAAAGGATGCTATATTTTGTCAAATGCTTTTTTGCATCAATAGAGATGATATTTTTTCTTTCAATCTGTTAATGTGGTACATTAAATTGATTTTCTTATGTTGAACCATCCTTGCATACAAGGGTGGAAACCCACTTGATCATGGTGTATAATTCAATTGAAGTGTTGTTGAATACAATTAGAAAGTGTTTTGTTGAGGATTGTATGATCCAGTTTCATCAGAGAGATTGGTCTGTAGTTTTAATTTCTTGTGGCAACTTTTATGTGGCTTTGGCGTTAGGGTAATGGCATCAAAAAATGAGTTATTCCTGAATACTTTGAAATGTATTCATGAGTAAAATCCATAGAAAAACCAGTGTCTCAAGATAAAAACTTTAAAACTAGGCAAAACAATAAAAAATCACATAATTCAGAAATAGAATGGCTTGGTTTATAACCTCTTTTTTTCCGTTGAAATGTGTAGTCCTAGAAAAAAAAATTAACACATCAGCTTTTTATGCACTGGAAATGGGAAAATACATATTTAATGATAACTGTATGAATAACTAAATTAGCTTATTTAACTCAATATTTAAATATATATAAAGTTTTAAGATATATTTTTAATATTGCTAGAACAAGGCCTAATCTTTAAGCTAAATAGAAAGGATTTAATTAGATCAAGAATAGAGAGAGTAGCATCAGGTCTGATGGTGATAGATGCTTAGTCATGAAAGGGCCAGAAATGCAGACAAATCATGCCCAGTGTCACAGATTCATTTAGAAGATTATCAAGGGGACAGGGTTGGTTGGAGTGGGTAGGGGCTTTTTTATAGTTGAATCTTGAGTTCCCATGTTGCAACTTCATGAGTTGGAGGACTCAGCTGAACTAATTTTTTCCAAAATGTTTTTTAATGTTATCAAATTTCATAGAAATGAGTTTATGGATGATTTCATTATGTTCTAAATGAAGTTACAAGCTAGTAAAATCAGTAAAAATATATTAAGACTTTTAAAGCATATCTATAAATCAAACGCATGGCAAAAATAGACTAAAGGCCATGAGGGGATAACTGAAAGTATATTATTGTATTATTATTATTATACTAATTGAGAAGCGGTGTAAAATCAAATGAAGGTACACATATATGAGTTACACATGTATACAATGTATCCTAAAGAAAAAACTATTATCAGAAATCAAAGAATTACAATTTACAAGGTAATCAGAAATATAAAATACACTTAATCCAAATGAAAGCAAACAATTAGTAAAAAGTAAACAATACAAAAAATAGGTAAAGATGAAAAATAGTAATATGATCTAATTGAACTTAAATATATCAATAATTATAATTACCATAGACATATAAATAACAAAAGAAGAGATTCTGTGATAGAATTCAAAAACAAGGCTCAAATCTATGTAGCCTTTTTAATGCATTTTAAATATAAACAAATAGTTGAAAATAAAGAAATAAAGATATCTAATGCTAACACTGATTGAAAGAAGGCTGGAATGGTTGCTAAATTAGTATCAGATAAAGTAGATTACATAGAAAAATATTAACAGGGATAATGAAAGTTCTTTAGAGATATAAGGGAGTCAATTCATTAAGATGATATCAATCCCAAACTTACATTCCTCAAATCACAGAGCTACAAAATATATGATGTGAAACTGGTAAATCTGCAGGAAGAAATATATGTATGAACAAATAGAATTGCAGATTTTGATACCCACCCTATCTTCATTGATACCTGAGAACAAAGATTATATTCTGTAATGGTTTTAGTTTCATGAACTTCATACAATCTTTCCTTTTGGTCCAATATATGATCTATTTAGCAAAAGTCCAATGTACATTTGAAAAAAACATTGTAAAATCAGCAGTTTGGGAGTAGAGAATTATACAAATGTTAATTTGGTCTAGTTGAAAATTTGCACTGCTCAATTTTTCTATCTTTATTTTTATCTGTTTTTTCTGTCAGTTGTTGAAGCTTGTATTAGTTAGTGTTCTCCAGGAAAACAGAAATAACAAGATATAAATAAATTTAAATAATATGACATATATTCTAGAATTTGGCTCACATGACTGACTGTAGAGATAAGCAAATGCAAATACCATAGGGCAGACTGCAAGTTGGCAACTCTGATGAAGGTTTTTCATGAATTTCCCAGGAGAAGCTGGATGACAAAAGTACAGATAGAAATTCTCCCTTCTGATTTTGGAAATCATCAGTTCTCCTTTTAAGGTATTTAACTGATTGGATGAGACATCTTTAATTTTTAAAGACATCTCCTTAATTGATTATAGATATAAGCAGCCATAGATGCAATTAAATCCTTGAATGAATCCAGAAAATACTTTCAGAGTAATAATCAGGCCAGTGTTGCTTGACACCATAATCTAGCCAAGTTGACATATGAATTTAGCTATGATGAACTACAACTTAAAATGTTTAATTATGATAGTGCTTTACCATTTTTCCTTTTAATTATCTTAATTTTGCCTTATGTATTGTGATTTTATATTATTATGCCCACAAAAGTTCTATGGAATTTATTTGAGTGCATATTTCAAAATGAGGTTTATAAACTGTCATGGTAAAGATAACTATTCCTATTAAGGAAATGGTATCCAAATTACATTGTACAAAATGGAGTATCATTTGATGTGTGAAGAATAAAATTAAAAATCTCTGTTTAAATGTATTGTGTTATCATTGTATAAAATAACTATATTACTTATACTTCCCTTGCTACACAATGCTTTCATACAACACAAACTTAGTAATGTGTAAATGCATAATTGTATGACAGAGCATAGTATTATTTTACTGAAAATGCTATGTAATATAAAGCAAGTTTTAAGACAGAATATTTGCTTTCAAAGGAATATACTTGGTCTCTTATTTATCACATAATCACCTTCTGATAATATCAATATTAGAATTAACAGAAGTTAAAGTGCTGGCTAGAATTAGTGAAAAGCATTTACTCAATTTATACGTCTAGAAATTGAAGCTATTATATTTTAGTCAATTTCTCTGCAAGATTGCATGTATTTGGGAAATTATCCAATACCATTTTGTAATCCTCTGGAGAGTCCTGTGCATAGTTAAAAGTTTATTATAGGAATATGGATCATAGTATATAAGAGAAGTTTTGGAAAGTCTACTTTAATACGTAATTTTATGCTTTTGTCTCTAAATACATTGAAAGAATGGATAAGAAGAAATATATGTGGAAATAGAACAAAAGTTTTGTGGCCTTGAAATTGAGTTTAATGCCTACAAACATGTAATCTTAATCCAAAACTTTCTCAATACAGCAATGATTTTCATTTCATAAATACAAATATTTATGTTGAGTAAAATAATTATTTAAAATTTATACTGCCACTTTAAAACATAATAGGTAAGTTTTCATTGGTTTCTTTCTCTAATTACATCTTTCTGAGATTTTTCTTTTGTATTCAGCTTTTATATATCAGTTCAGGCCACTGGAGTTGGAAAAGATAAAGTTAATTTAAAATCATATTTTAAATAATGCCACCAAAATTTATCCAAACAGTTATCCTTTTTCCTGAATAAAGCCTTCTCTTCAAAAAACTTTTACAGCTTCCTTCATCTGCTTGTTTTTAAAACTACAGATTATAGGATTCAAAATAGAAAGCACTATAGAATATAACACAGCAGTGATCATGTCTTGAATTGTGGGTGAGTTGGAGGTTGGCTTCATATACACAGCAGCAATTGAGCTGACAAAGATAGTCACCACAAGGATGATAGGGATACAAGTGGAAAAGACCTTTCCTCACCCTCCTCTGGTTGGACACATAAGCACAGTAGAAAATATGAAAATATAAGACGGGGTGATGAAGATAAAGCAGACATCAGCAAGCACCACTGTAGAGATTAAAAGTAAAATTTCATTGCTTGAGGTGTCAGAGCATGAGAGCTTCAGTAAAGAGGGGACATCACAGAAGAAGTGATGAACCACATTAGACTGACAGAAGAGAAGCCAGTAAGTATTACTGGTGTGGATTCCAGAGCAGGCCAGACCACTGTATATAGAGCCCAGATGCATCTGGACACAGACTCAAGGGTTCATGTACACAGGGTAATGGAGGGGCTAGCAGATGGCCACATAGTGGTTGAGGGCCATGATGGTGAGTAACACAGTTCTATATAGCCAAACAAACCCAAGAGAAGTGTCTGAGGTACACATCCAACCCTGGAGATCACCCCGAGGTCATGGAGGAAGATGACACATGCCTTGGCTATTATAACAGAAATGTAGCACATATCTTAGACAGACAGAGTCCCAAGAAAGAAATACATGGGTGTGTGAAGGTTCCAATAAAATGTGGTTACTGTGACAATGAGAAGATTCCCCGTCAGAGTTATGAAGTACTTATGTAGGAATAGCATGGATTGCAAGACTCAGCTCCCACACATCAGAAAAGCTTATAAGCAGGAAATCAGTTACTGCAGTAGAGTCGGACATCTGTCAAAAATATGTCTTGGCCATGAAGATACTGACAAGTAACCCCTAAGAACATGGAGAAACAACATGTAGAAGAAATTAGCCTCAGTACATATATGTCTCACATTAATACAATTTTATTTTCTTGAGTTGTTTTGGTCAGTAGGTTATAACATATTGTTTCCTCTGTCTGTTAGTCCCCCTGTTCTGACACATTTCCAGGATAGGAAAAAAAGTAAAACATAATCTTTAAGAGCTTGTGCCAATATTTTCATATATTTCTATCACTTACTAGTTATAAAATGGTTCTAATGGAAGTTAAAGTTTTGCCTGGAATATCATAAGATTTAATATAAGTAATTTCTAGTCATCCATGCTTCATTAGTAATATTCCATGAATGTTAATATTTATGATAATATGATGACCACACACAATCTGAGTAGAGATAGGATGGTGCTATTTATTCAGAACCTATCAAAATTTTATAAAAAATTATAATCCATTCCCTGACCACCAGTCACCCACTTTTAAACTCCTCTTCATTCACTATGGCTTGTCATACTGATTTCATGTGAAAATTAACCTATAAAAATTCCTCACTTAAAAATGTTCACTGTTTTTTTATATATAAAGTCCTCCAAGCAAATGTTAGTGAATATACTTTTTATTTAGAAATTTATTTTTTTGTCATTTTTCAATAGTTTCTTAGATGCTTTCTTGGTTGCATTGCATTTGTTCAAAAACTTAGATGAAATAATCAACCAAGTGAGTTATATAATCACCATCTATCATTTATTTATAATTGTATTAGTCAGCTAAAGGGGTGCTGATGCAAAGTACCAGAACTCTGTTGGCTTTTTATAAAGGATGTTTATTTGGGGTAGAAGTTTACACTTACAAGGCTCTAAAGAGTCCAGCTCAAGGTACCTTAAGAGGTACTTTCTCACCCAAAGTCTGTTGCTAAAGGCTGGCATAAGGTTCATCTCTCTCCCTGGAGCTCATTTCTTTCCTGGCTCAGCTGCTCTGGTCTCTTCACAAGGTCAGCTCTAGACTAGTAGGCTCATCTCTCTTCCCAGGGAAGTGTCTATGGAATACTACCTCTTCTTGTGTATCTACTTCTGTGTGTCTAGTTCTCTGTGTGAGTCTATTTTATCAGGCCAAGTGAGCTGGGACTTGACTCTGAATCACACTCTAATAGCATAGTTGGATCAAAGCCTGAATCTTAACATAATTTAATCAGACATCTCAGCTGAATCTATACAAACAAATCAGAAGATTATCATGCCCAGAGGAACAGGCCCGTGTACAAACAATCTATATTTCTTTTTGGAATTCATAAATACTATCAAACTCCCACAAAAGTTTATTTAATAGTTTACATTACTCACATATTACATAATGCAATTTTCCTTGAAACTGTAAATTGGGAATTAAATGGGTAATGTTAAAAAAATGAGTAAGTCACTAAAAGTCAAGGACACTCATTAATCCATGTAAATGTAGTTGTAAGAGTGGAAATTCAATGTCAGATTTGTATGTTCTAATAGTACATTGCCCTATGGAAAAGTTCCTCCAGCACAACTTCTGATCCTAATGAGATTCAGTTTCCCACCATGACAATCCACACTCCTCCTTCGGGCTCAACATTGCCCAGCATGGAAATATTCCAGACTTCTGAATACTGCAGGATCCAGGAGACCCTGATTTCTAGATTCACTATTACATCATGAGGGTGCAGAGCTAAAACATTTCTCCACTGATTTCCTAAATATTCAGTATTAGGTGGTCCATGAGGACCTGGCAAAAGTATTTTCCATATTGTTGCACATTTTAATATTCTTGACCTTACTTAACAGTATGTGATAGATTCAACTCAGAAATATTTATTATGGTATGAGTTTCAAATCATCTAGAAGAGTAAAATATCAGTATTGCCCCAGTCTTTACTCAATGTGAGCATACTGTCTTTATCCATTTAAAATAT
>JAQZBX010102592.1:0-11139 GCA_029593785.1 Cabassous unicinctus | reverse complement strand
TTTAAAAAATGGTCAAGTGACCTGAAAAGACACTTCTCCAAGGAAGAAATACAAATGGCTAAAAAGCACATGAAAAAATGCTCAACATCCCTAGCTATTAGGGAAATGCAAATCAAAACTACAATGAGATACCATCTTACACCCATCAGAATGGCAGCTATTAAAAAAACAGCAGACTCTAAGTGTTGGAGAGGATATGGAGGAATAGGAACCCTCATCCACTGCTGGTGGGATTGTGGAATGGTCCAGCCACTCTGGAGGACAGTTTGGTGGTTCCTCAGAAAACTAAAAATAGATCTTCTGTATGACCCAGTGATTCCACTGCTTGGTATATACCCAGAAGAATTGAAAACAAAGACACGAACAGATATATGCACCCCAATGTTCATAGCGGCATTGTTCACTATTGCCAAAATTTGGAATCAGCCCCAGTGCCCATCAACAGATGAATGGATAAACAAAATGTCGTACATAAATACAATGGTATATTACTCAGCTGTAAGAAGGAATAAAGTGCTAACACACAGAGTAACATGGCTGAATCTTGAAGACCTTATGCTGAGTGAAGCAAACCAGGGATTGAAAGATGAACAGTATATGACCTCACTGATTTGAATTGAGGAAAGTGAGTAGTCTCTGAGAACCATTGTCTGAAAGATAGGTTAACAAGGGAGAGAAAGAGAAGAGAAGGTTGTGAGCCATCACCCATATGGACATAATCTATGGTAAATTTATAGAATGTAGTTGCATATTGAAGGATAGGACAGGTGGGTAGTGATATTCCTGGGTTGGTGGTTCAGGGTTGACACGTAGGTAGATTAGGAAGGGCAGATTAGAATTCCCAGGAAGCAGGAGGGAGAGATGGGAGAGGGACCAAATGAACACAGGATTTGTGGGTATGAGGTTGGAAGTGCAGGAGTGGGAATGCTCTTATGGCAATATGACAATGTAGTGTCACTGGTTTAGGGTGTAGGTTGGGGGTGCATTCAGGACGAGGCGCATCTGGAGTAGGCTTCTGGGAAATGTGTGAGTGTTCATCCTGTCATAATGTGTTGTGTTGGGTAGTGGAAAACCACATGGTGAGTGGGAAGAAGATGGACCCCCATGTTTGGGAGAACCGATTCACTCAGAAACAGACAGGTGGGTGTCTCTTAGGAGCAAGGGTTGATCCTAATAGGAGAGGATAATCAGTGTGTCAAACCTCTTGTTGCATGTAACTATGAAACTTGTAATTCAATGTGTCAAGACAGGGTGGTGTCGTGTGCCACAGGGAGATGGGGAGGAAGGAACCGAAGAGATCAAACAGAGGGTATTTAGTGGTCATGGGAAATGTTTTTCATTACCTTACAGTGATGGACACAGGACATGATAAATATCATCAAAAATTAAACTGCACCGTGTAAATTTTAAACTATGCTGTAAACCATTGACAATGTTTTGTAACTGTGTTTCACTATCTGTATAACAGTTATAACAATGCTACCATCCACATACAAAAAGGTTTTAATATGGAGTGAGGAAAGGTGAAGGAGTTTGGGTATATGAGAGTCTCTAGTATTCTCTATGTAGCTTTGCTGTGACCAAAAACTTCTTTGAAAATTAAATGAAAATTTGGGAGACAGCTGAGAGGGAAAGGGGGAAGGTGCCACAGTATAGACTGGACACCCGATTATGCAGTGATAAAAGGGAAAATGTTTTTAAAAATGTTTTTTTAATTTTTTTGTTTATTCCCATTTTTTGAATACTCCAATCCTTTAATTTAGTTTTAATATTAGTGTTTTTTTTAAGTTCCCATTTATTTTATGTCTTACATTTAAACTTATCATTATTATTTCATTTTCCTATTAATTGTATATGAGCTTCATTTTCAAAGAAGGTTTAGATCACAGAAGGGTTACAACATGGGCAGGAGAGGACCATTGGTAAGGGGTTTCTGGGATGGGGGTTTCATGGGAGGAAGTTCACCTGAATATACATGAAACATATATAAAATTGTTCAAATGATCAAGGCAGGGCATGGTCACAGTGGGTGGAGAATCACTCAATAAATGAGAGAATACTGAATTCCCAGCCTGGAGAGCTCTGCTGCATTCTCCAAGGGAGCAACAGGAGTCTCCTGAGTGCAGGGGCATTTTCTGGCAAAGGAGGATGGTCCACTAATGGGTTCTTGTTATTGATGACTAGCATTACAAGGGTTTCCTCTTATAATTGAAACTTAGCCTATTGTTATGGGGTGCCTAAGGGTTGCCTCCTGAGAGCCTCCTTGTTGCTCAAATGTGGCCACTGTCTAAGCCAAACTGAGCATATGAATGGATTACCTCCCCCCCAGTGTGGGTCATGACTCCCGGGGATGAGCCTACCTGGCAACAAGGGAGTAATACCAAGTGGCAACTGGGAATATGACTGGAAAAAGACCTTGAATAAAAGGGAGAAAAGGTAAAGACAAATGAGTTCATATGTCTAAGAGACTTCAAAAAGAGTCTGGAGGTCATGCCAGAGGTTACATTTACACATACCTCACTAGGATCTCATAGAACACCAAAGTGGATATCACCCCACACATAGGGGGTCCTGACGGCCCTGGAGACACTGAGGTCCTATATAAGGGGTATAGCTCCAGAGATTGATGTCTTATCAGTGGGCTCTACTTTGGAATCTGTGCTCCTGAGAGTGACAGAGTTGGACTCAAATAAGTCCTCCCTGCACATGGTCCATCAGTCCCTTCTATTGAAACCTATATGTGGTGCTGGAGTTTGTAGATGTAATTGCAGAGACTGGAGCCTTTGGCCTGCCCATGTGCCAGCTGTGCCTGGAATCTCGGTAGAGCTGCAACTCCTACTCTACAGCTCAATGGACTCACCCAAGTCAGCTGGTGAGGAGACAATGATGGACAATAGCCATCCTAGGGAATGGGGAGAGTCTGAAGCTGCAGTTCCGATAATCCCATCCATCTTATCCATGGGATAGAAGTCCCCTCTCACTTGGAGGTGGGGTGGACATCACCTTCCCAGACTCCTCAGGATTGGCGGAAGAGCTATGGACTAGAGTGGACTTACTGGTATTCGGTTGTAGACATATTGTGACTCAAGCAATGGAAGAAATTACAATATAGATGTGGAGCCAATGGCCACTGGATGCTTTCAGGGCAGGGAGAGGGAAAAGCAGTTGTAATACAAGAGCCTTTTCAGGACTTGGAAATTATCCTGAGTGGCATTACAATGACAGATATAGGCCATTTTACATCAGCATATAACATGCAGTACTGTGTGGGAGAGTGTGGTCTACAATGTGAACTATGGTCCATGCTTAGTGGCATAGCCCCAGGATGTGTATATCCATTGCATGTGATGTGCTGCACTAATGAAAGATGATTAAATGGGAGGTTATGGGAGGTGTGGGAAGTGGGGAACATGGGAATACCTTTAATTTTTGTGTAACATTTATGTAATCTAATCATCTTTTAAAATACAAAATAAATTAATTTTAAAAAATGAATAAAGGAGATTCCCATATGCCCCAATACTTACCCCTCCCATACTTTCCCACATTAACAATATCATTCATTAGTGTGATACATTTATTACAATTGATGGACCCATTTGAAGCATTTCCACCAGCCGTGGATTATAGTTTATATTATAGTTTACACTCTGTTCCATGCAAATGTGTAAGTTGTGACAAAATATATAATGTATCCATCATTGCAATGTCATGCAGGACAATTCCAATGTCCTGAAAATGCTTCCGTATAACACCTGTTTTTCCCTCTCCCTTCCCTCAGAATCTCTTGTGGCCACTACCTCCACATCAATGATAAAAGTTTTCCATTACTAGAATAACAATAAGTCTATAGTAGAAAAATAGTAAGCAAACTTTTTTCCATTGTTCATTTCCCAATCTTGATGATTTTGTGATGGTGATGCTCACTCTGCCTCTAATTGGGAGGGGGCTTAGATCCCATGGGGCAGATGGATGGAACTATCTTGCTTGCAGTTGCAGACACTCTCTATTCCTTGGGATGGACATTGTACATCATCATCTCCTAGGTAGTTGTCCTGGGTGAGTCAACAAAAGCAAATTTAGTATAAGTCTTTATGTTTTGACACGTTCAAATTCTACCTGCAAAACAATTTTTCAAATAAAAGTTTGTATCACCAAAAACAAAACAAAAAAGCATGAAGGCAGATATTTGAGCTACTGCTGTAGAGATAATTCTGTGGCATGGGTGAGGATGATGGTAATGGAAAAGGTGAATATTTTAGCACTGTTTAATGCACTGAGGACCACTGGACTGGGCAGGTTTGGACAGCTAAATTGGAGCATTAGTTTGGGCCTAAACTTTCAAGTAGATATCAATATGGCTATGGAGCAGAGCCATTGGCTAAATAGGTCAGGATTTGAGGGCTGAAAGCATGAGTTTAAGGACAAGCAATGGATGGATGAAGCAATGGGGATGCACAAAGAATGAGTGCCTACATCTTGTATGGGAAGCAATGCAAGTGAAGGTAGGATTTTATATCATCTCTTCTACTCCAATGATTAATTACTTAATACCTTTAAATATACCTTTGGATGCACCTTAATTAACTTAACATAATGCACTTGATATTCTTCTACATTGTATGTTATGTGTATCAGTATATCTTTCCTTTTTACTGCTGAACGGTATTCCATTTTGCACATGAATTATAATTTGTTTAGACAATCCCAACTTGAAAGACATTTTCAGTTTTTGTATTAGGGATTGATCTATATATACATATGTTATGATATGTATATACACATACATATATATGTGTGTAACATAGAATTTTCACATAGCTATCATATTTACTCTCTACCCATATACACATATACTTTTATACATGTATGGAATATATACTTAATTATGATATATATGTATGATACACACAGACACACAAATAAACATTTCTGGAAAGAGTATAATATCAAGAATATTATAACAAAATTATTTCAACTCAGCAAGCAAAAAACACCATGCCAAATTTAAAAATGGTCTTGGATAATATTTATCCAAATACAAATTATGAACTATTGCACATGAAAAGATTTCAAAATCATTGGTCATTAAAGAAATGCAAATAAAAACCACAATGCAATACCACTGCACACCCACTGGAATGATTATAATAAACAAAAAAAACCACGCAAATAAATAAACCAATTGATAATTACAATTGTTGAAAAGTATGTGGAGAAATTGGAAACTTTACGAATAACTGGCAGAAATGCAAAATGGT
The DNA here is from genome assembly GCA_029593785.1 of Cabassous unicinctus. Lineage (NCBI taxonomy): Eukaryota > Metazoa > Chordata > Mammalia > Cingulata > Chlamyphoridae > Cabassous > Cabassous unicinctus. Next base: position 5,878 of record JAQZBX010102592.1, on the reverse strand, counting down.
ACTGCTTCTATGGAAAGCAGCTTGGTTTCTACGGAAAGCAGCTTGTTTATCAGAAAGATAAACAGCATTACTTACTTACCATATGACCTAGAAATTTCACTCCTAGAGACATATGTAAGAGAAATGAAATCAAATATTCATCGATGTACAAAAATATTTATCAAAGCACTACATATAATATTCAAAATCTGGAAATAGACTAAATGTCAGGTATTTCATAAAAAACTAAACAATGGGATAGTATTCAGCCATAAAAATGAGTGAAGTTCTGATAAATGTTACAACTTGGGTGAACTTTTAAAATATTATACTAAGTGAAATAAACCAAATCAGTGGTCATATATTGTATTATTACTTTTCTAAGAAATATACAGGATAGGTACTTTTAAAAGAGGCAGAAACATTAGTGTTGTGAGGCTTGAGCAGAGGAGGGAATGAGGATTAATTAGTTAATAAATGCAAGGTATCTTCTGAATGATGGAAAAGTCTTGAAATGAGGAAGAGGTGGTTACTGGGGGACATTATGAATGTATGACATTCAGTGAATGTTACTGAATTATACTCTTTAAAATGGTTGATTGTATGATATGTGAATTTTTCATCTATATTAAAAATTAGAGCTTCTGAGGAGAGGGAGAGGGAAGAATAGTTGCAATATGGGGGCTTTTTCTTGCCATTGGAATTGTCCTACATGACATTGCAATGATGGATACAGACCATTATACAATGTGTCATAACCTATAAAATTGTGTGGGGGCAGAGTGTAAATATAATGTAAATTATAGTCCACAGTTATTAGCAGTGCTTCAGTATGTCTTCATCAATTGTAACAAATGTACTAAACTAATGAAAGATTTTATTATTGTAGGAAAGTGTGGTGGAAGGGGTGGGGCATATGGGAATCCCATATATTTTTAATGTAACATTTATGTAATCTAAAGCTTCTTTTAAAAAAAAATAAAAAATGAGTGATACCTGGAACAATCATATATTGATGGTGGTAACACAAAATGATGCATCCCCTTTATAAAATAGTTCAGCAGTTACTTATAAAGTTAAGAATATACTACCTTATGATCCAACATTCCACTCATAATTATTTAGCTTACATGAATGAAAAAAAAAGTTCACACGAGAACTGGACAGAAATGTTAATTGTGGCATTACTCTTCCTTACCCCAAACCAAAAACATTTCAAATGTCCTTCAGTTGGGGAGTGAAGAAACAAATTGTGTTATATCCACTCAATGGAGTATTATTCAGCAAAAAATGGGGAAGAATCTACTGATTCACACAACAATGTAGATGACTGTCAAGTCCATCGTGCTTGGGGAATGTAGACTCAAAATAACTTATGTAATACGTGATTCCATTTCTATCTTTTTATTGGAAAAGGCAAAACTATAAGGAGAGGAAACAGAATCATTGTCTGCCAGGGTATGGAGCAGGGAGTAAATGAGTATCAAGAGACAAGAGAAAATTTTTCTGAGTGATGGAACCACGTTTCATCTTGATTTTGGTGCAAGTTACACAACTCTGTGTTTGTCAAAACTCATAGAACTGTACAATACAAAGAATGGATTTTACTGTTTGTAAGTTATTCTCCAATGAAGCTGACATTAAAAAAACATAAAGGATATATATAGGCAAGGTTTCTGAAATTGCTGGGAATGAAACACAAAGAGAGCAATAAGCATATGGGGAAAAGTAAAACAAAACTTATTAAAAAACAATTATTTATATTTAGTAATTTATTGTCTTCTTTCTCCATTTGTTTTTGTCTGTGTGTGTGCATTTTTTTAAAGGAGAATTTAAAAAATACACTATAACAATTGCATATGAGTTGGAAAGGGAAATTTTAGTTTAATTATCCAAAGGTGGTAACATTATCTCGGAGCAGGATAAAGGTATTATTTAATTTAGTCATTGATAAGATGCATATGGATATCTAAATTATAAGCTAATGAATAAAAAAGTAACAGTGTATATAATATTAAACACATAATGAAAGGTGGATTGATTTTTTAAAAATCTCATTCAATACAAAAAAATAACAAATGCAAGAAACAACAAAATAGTTACAACAAATACAAAGTGCAATAGAAGAGATAGACTTGATTGCAATTACATCAGTAATTACAATGACTGAAAATGTATTGAATTATCTCCTTGGAAATCAAAGATAAAAGACTGAGATATAAAATAAAACAAAATCTAAATATGTGTTGTTTCCAAGAGATCTTACAGAAAACCTAATAATAGAAGAAGGTGGTTCAAAAAACTTGAATAAGAGCTACAAAGTCACTTCAAAATAGTAAAATAGACAATTTCAATTTAATATTTTCATACATATAATAAAATGGTACTATAGTATATCAAGCAAAATATCTGGAATAAAAAGGAAAAATAATGGGATATGATATTACATTTTCCTCTCTATAATTGAATGAAAAAATAAATAAATAAAAATAAGATTTGAATAGCACAATTTAATGGACATATGTAAAACACCATCTGCAACAAAATTGGAACACTTACCAAATAAATAATACAACGGATCATTAAACAAAGTACAACACATTTTAGGGTCTTAGTTGTTTTTTAAAAATATTCTGTATTCTTATGAAAAGTAAATTTGTTAATGCAAAAATACAGTTTCTATTACTTTATATAACTTTATGTAATTTTTAATAATAATATAATAGATCATGTATTTTATATATAAGTGCAAGGTGATAAATCAGATAAAAAGAAAAAAGAAAAGTAAACAATGAATCAGACACTAAAATTCAAGTTCTAATCTATACTGGAAAAGCACCTTTGTAAACATTAATGCTTGATTCTGTATCTAAATATACACACCTGGATATAGATATAATGATATGATTTTCCTTGCATGCCAGCTGACAACAAATGAATAAAAGGCTTTCTTTAATATTCTACAAAAAATAATTTGTTTTTATAAATAATAAGTTGGTTTAATTGCCAAAGTATAGGGAATATATATAAATACATGTATCAATTGACATTATTTACTAAAATGCGGATTGAATTCATTTCTGTGGACTAAAAATTAACAAAATGAGTTGCAAGGCAACAAAGGCATTTATTTGGGGGTGGTAAAATTACAATTTGAGGAGCACAGACTTTGTCTTCCATGCAAGGATTTTGAAAGAAAAGGGAAAAGATTAGATAAGGTTTATGTGATTGTTGGATAGTTGAGGTGTTCCAAATGTGCTTCAAGTTAGATGGTTTAATGATTTCTTTATCTTGTGGTTTGTTGATGATGTATAGCTATCCTTAAGGTTTTCAGAAGATAATTGCTTGGGGCTTTGCATATTTTGGCAGTATTTGATATCTGTCTGAAATTTGCATAAGAATAACATTCTGAAATGACCTCTCAACTCCATTTTAAATCTCTGAACCATAATAACTCTGTTTTGTTTTAATTATTTTCACAGCTCAGAGTTTTAAACTTTTGTTTTAAATGGAGGTGCATTGAAAAGACACCACCATCTCCCCTTAATTTAAAGTTTGTACTCAAAACTACACATCAAGTCTATGGTCAAGAATCAAAACCAACAGAGAACCAGATTAGGCATAAAAATATGGAAGTTAAACAACACAATCTCAGACAAAGAGTGGGTCAAGGAGTAAATCTCAAAAGAAATCAGTAACTATCTTGAAATGAATGAAAATGACAATACAATATATCAAATCCTATGGGATGCAGCAAAAGCTGTACTGAGAGGGAAATTCTAGCCATAAATGCATAAATTACAAAAGAAGAAAGAGCTAAAATCAAAGAACTAACTGCACACCTGGAGGAATTGGAAACACAACAACAAATTAACCACCCAAGAAGTAGAAAGAAGGAAATAATAAAGTTTAGAGAAGAGCTAAACGAAATAGAAAATAAGAAAGCACTAGAAAAAAATAAACAAAACCAAAAGCTGGTTCTTTGAGAAGATCAATAAAATTGACAAACTCCTAGCCAGAATAACAAAGAAAAAAGAGAATAGATGCAAATACACAAAATAAGAAATGAGGAAGGGATATCACCACTGAACCAACAGAAATAGTGAGTATCAGAAGAGGATACTTTGAAAAATTATATGCCAACAAGAATGACAATTTTGAGGAAATGGACAAATTCTTAAAAACTCATAAGCAGCCTACACTGATGAAAGAAGAAATTTATGAACTCAACAGTCCAATTAAAAGTAGAGAGATAGACTCAGTCATCAAAAACCTCCCAACTAAGAAGAGCCCAGGACCAGATAGCATCACAGGTGAATTTGACCAAACATTCTGGAAAGAGCTAACACCAATCCTGCTTAAGCTCTTCCAAAAAATAGAAGTAAAATGGACATTGCCTAACTCATTGTATGATGCCAACATTACCCTAATACAAAATCCAAACAAAGATGCCAAAAGAAAAGAAAATTACAGACCAATCACTCTAATAAACCTAGATGCTAAAATCCTTAGCAAAATACTTGCTAATTTCATTCTACAAAATATCAAACGAATTATACACCCTGACCAAGTGATTTTCATCTCGGGTATGCAAGGATGTTTCAACATAAGAAAATCAATCAATGCAATACACCACATAAACAGATTGAAAGGAAAAAATCATATGTTCATCTCTATAGATGCAGAAAAAGCATTCAACAAAATACAGCACACTTCCTGATAAAAACACTGCAAAAGATGGGAATAGAAGAAAATTTTCTGAAATTGATAAAGGGTATATATGAAAAATTCAGAGCTAACATTATCTTCAATGGTGAAATCCTAAAAGTTTTTCCTCTAATATCAGGACAAGACAAGGATGACCACTGTCACTGCTCTTATTTAGCATTGTCTTAGAAGAAATTGCTTGAGCATTGAGGAAAGAAAAAGATATAAAAGGCATCCATATTGGAAAGGAAGAAGTAAAAATTTAACTATTTGCAGACGACATTGTCCTATGCATAGAAAGCCTTGAGAAATCTACAACAAAGATTCTAGAACTTATAAATGAGTTCAGTAAAGTCGCAGGCTATAAGATCAATGCTAAAAAATCAGTAGCATTTCTGTACATCAATAATGAGCAATCTGAGGAGAAAATCAAGAAAAAAATACCATTTACAATATTAACTAAATGAATCAAATACCTAGGAATAAATTTAAATAAAGATGTAAAGGACTTACATACAGAAAATTACACAACACTGTTAAAAAGAAATCAAAGAAGACTTAAATAAATGGGAGAATATCCCCTGTTCATGGATATGAAGACTAAACATTATTAAGATGTCTATCCTACCCAACATAATCTACAGATTTAATGCAATCCCAATAAAAGTCAACACAGCATTTTTTAATGAATTGGAAAAACTAACTACAAAATTTATTTGGAAGGGTAAGAGGCCCTGAATCACAAAAGACTTATTGAAAAAGAAAAATTAAATTGGAGGTATCACACTTCCTAACTTTAAAACATACTATAAAGTCACAGTGGTCAAAATTGCATGTCACTGGTTCAAGGATAGGCATACGGACCATAGGAACCGAATTGAGAATTCTGATACATATCCTCACATATACAGTCATCTGATATTCAACAAGGCCACCAAGCCCACTCAACTGGGAGAGAATGTCTTCTTCAACAAATGGTGCTTGGAGAACTGGATATCCATATCCAAAAGAATGAGAGAAGAACACCATTACACACCTTATACAAAAATCAGCTCAAGATTGACCAAAGATCTAAATATGAGAGCCAAGACCATAAAGATCTTGGAAGATAACTTAGGTAAACATCTACAGGACCTTGTAATAGGAAATGGTTTCATGAACTTCACCCCCAAAGCCTAAGCAGAGTAAGAAA
>JAQZBX010102591.1:0-11138 GCA_029593785.1 Cabassous unicinctus | reverse complement strand
ATATTAGCAAACCAAAGGATGCAATGTGTGAAAATAATACAACAGGACCAAATAAGGTTTATCCTAAGAATTCAAGAAGATTTCATTACAAGAAGTCTGATATTACACCTATCACATAACTTACAGAGGCCATCCATCATTAGGTCCCTTTAAAGTTCATAGCTTCTCGCCCTCCACCATCATATTTTCCAATTGGTTGTTGCTGACATTTTGAAGAGAGCTTGATTTTTGTGTATTTCTTTTATATCTGGCCATCCTACTACCATTATTGATTTTTTTAGCCAATTCTTTTGGCTTCTTTTAGGGAAATAATCATATCATCTGTTTAACAAAAAATCATTTTTTCCACACCTTTCCAGTAAATATGCCTTTGTTTTCTATTTCATGGTTAGAACTTTCAGAGGAAAATTAAATAATCATGGGTATGCTTTTCTCCCCCCAGTGGGATAACATGTCAGTTTTGGTTTGGAAAATAATGATCATAATAGTTGCTAACATTTATGGGATGCTTATTGTATGCCAGACAAGGTTCTAGGCACTTGATATAGATTTACTCATTTAGTCTTCACAAAGTTCCTACGAGGCAGGAACATTATTGCCATTTTAAAGATGAAAAAACTGAGGCCCAGAAGGACTAAACGAGGTAGCTGAAGTCACACAGCTAGAAAGTGACAGAGCTTGGACTTGACCCAGAGTCTGACCCCAGAGCCTGACCCCAGAGCCTGTCTCCTATCACTCCCCTACAGCGGCATCCCAGATGAGCCTTCACACATTCCCTCATTCAACACGTGCTTTATGGAACCCCCTACGAGGTGCACAAAGCACGTGAGGATCTGCCCTCATGGAGCTTTCACATTCCAAAAATGAAATCAGCAAGAGGCTGGCAGTGTGAACTCACTGTCAGCATTTTAATGACACTTTTCTCCCTGGTACTAGGATTCGGTGTCAGTTTTGTACTTGCTGCTCCTTCTGAACCACCTTTTTGCAGCAGAGTGAAAAGGGACTGTAACCTCAGTTTGGATGATCCAGAAGGCAATGGCAATTCAGCTTGACCTGAAACTACCCAGGGAATACCAGATTCCATTCCTTCCAGCACAGCCACTGTCATGCAATCACCAGCTTCTGCATCCAGCCACCCTTCCAAATCAGCAGCCATAGCCCATCGGCTGCCCACATCCAAGGCCAAAGCTACCCAAATGACAAAGGAACTATCTAAAGTAGACACTCAATTTGAGAAGACATCATTTGAGGCACACGTGCCAGGGATACGATGATATCGCTAAAGGAACTTTCTAAAACTTCCTGGTTACTCAGATTACACAGGTTTCTCCTACAATAATGCTTATGGCCTTAGAAAAATAACTGGTTTAACCAACAAAGTCTCAAGGAAACTGGTGTGTTTCAGTTCTACTCTTATCTCTCAATATTTTTATAAGAACAACATGTAAGAGCCTTTTGAGACTACAAGAACAAGTGCCTATTATTTTATTGAATGGTATAAAGTCAAAGGCTTGATGACTTTTTCTTACAACCAACAGAATTGATGCTCCCAAATATTCCTCCACTCAAATTAGAACTAAACTTTGAGTTCAGTCAAGGGTAGAAAATCTATGTTTGGATCCATCCAGTAAAAGGGAGTATTAGAGCCCCCTTAGCAGTTGTCCCAGGAATAAGTTTCATCTTGGTAAGCTCCTCAAATAGTGTATAGAAGCAAAAAGCACAGACTCTGAAGCCAGTTGTGTGATCTTGGAAGAGTTACTTAACCTCTCTGAGTCTGTAAAATGGGATAATAGTGCCTGTCTCCCCTCCCAGGGACATGAGGATTCAATGAGTAAATGCAGTAAATGTGGACCTGCCTGACACATGGTAAATGCTGGATAATGTTAGGCCATATTATTGTTCTTTCAGCCACTTCCTCTCTCTTTCACAACCCGTCTAAATGCCTGAATACCCACCCCGTCCTCTGCATGTCTCTCATTTCACTTTAGTCTGCCTTTTCTCATTTCTCCCACCTCTCTCCCCATCTTAATTTTTCTCTTCCCTCTTTTTCAATCTCTCTCAAGAACCTACAACATATTTGTTAGTATCTGATACTTTTTTCCTGTTCTACAAATAAAATTCTCATTTTTTTTCACAAGCCTATATTAATTGCTGTTCCTCCTATGTGCAACCTTGGGCTTCCTAGATCCTGAGGGCTGGGTCACCCGCTGTAAGTGGAAGTGGAGAGGACCCCCGAGGTGCACAGGGCATCCGTTCTGGGAGCGCTCTGTGGTCCCTGCCCTGAGACCAAAGCGTCGAGTGTGTGGACATGAGCAGAGGGGGCAGGGAGAGGCCCCCAGGCTCTGCCCTCTGCTCGCCTTCTCAGAGAGGCCGCCACACGCCCTGGCTCCCTGCCCCCAGCAGAGAATGGACTCTGTCATTTTACTCAGTTCACTGTCCCCTCATCTGCAGTGTCCTCATCACAAAAGCTAAAGCTTCTCCTTGTACCCCAGCCCACCCGTGTCACCAGCACAACAGCTCTTTTCCACGTCTTCTTTAAAGTTTTAATGAGGTATAATTTATATACCATAAAATTCACCTGTTTTAAGTGTGTCCTTCACTGAATTTTAGTATTTACAGAGTTGTGCCACCTTCACCACCATCTAATTTTAGAACATTTTCATCAGCTGCAGAAAGAAACCTCATGCCCAAATGCAGTCATTTCCCTGTTCCCACACCCAGTCCCTGGCAAACACTAACCTGTTCTCTATCTCTGTAGATTTGCCTTTTCTGGATGTTTCATATAACCTTTTGTGTCTGGATTCTTTCACTTAGCATAATGTTTCAAGGTTCATCCATGTTGTCTCTTGTATCAGTACTTCATTCCTTTTTATCACCAAATAAATATTCCATTGTAAGGCTATACCACATTTTATTTATCCATTCATCAGCTGGTTAACCTTTGGGTTGTTTCCACTTTGAGGCTATTATGAATAATCCTTCTATTAACATTCACATACAAGTCTTTGTGTGGACATGTTTTCATTTCTCTTTGGTATATACTTAGGAGTGGAATTGCAGGGTCATATAGTAACTCCACGTTTAATGTTTTAAGAAACTGCTACGCTGTTTTCCAAAGTGGTTGTACCATTTTACATTCCCACCAGCAATGTTTCAGGGTTCTAATTTCTCCACGTCCTCCTCAAAACTTATCAAAAATTTTCAACACTTTTCATAATAGCCATCTGACTGTAGTTTTGATTTGCATTTTCCTTATGATTAATGATGTTGAACATCTTTTCATGTGCTTACTGGTCATTTGTGTATCTTCTTTGGAATATTAACTATTCAAATTCTTTCCCCATTTTTTAACTGGGTTATTTGTCTTTTTACTGTTGAGTCATAAGAGTTCTTTATATATTCTGGATTCAAGTCTGTTATCAGATATATGATTTGCAAATATTTTATCCCACTCTGTTGCTTGTGTTTTCATTTTCTTGATGGTGTCTTCTGAAGTGCAAATTTTTTTATTTTGATAATGTCCAATTTATTAATATTTTCTTTTATCACTTGTGCTTTTGGTATCACATCTAAGAAACCATTGCCTAGCCCAGGGTCATAAGGACTGGCTCCTGTTTCTTGTAAGTCTTAGTTTTGCACTTACATTTAGTACACCTATGATCAATTTTTAGCTAATCGTTACATATGGCGTGAAGCTCCCTGACATCTTGACCATCTCCTTCTCCTCCTCTTCCATCCTCAGGTCACCCCTAAGTGGAATGAAGCCTTTGTTCAACCCTCTCAAGAGCCCAGATCTTCTGCAATCCTGCCTTCCTTATCTCAGTACCCAATTTTCTCCTTGACCTACCTCTGCCTGATTCCACCCCACTACTCTTCTGTTCTCTTCCTCCCCGAGGGCACCCCAGATCTCCTCCTTACCATACCACTGGCTTTGCCTCGGTCCTTGCTCAACTTGACTTCTCTGTGGCATGGTGTCCTTAACTGCCCGCTCTTTGAAATTGTCTCCTCCTTGCTAAAGCAGATTGCTGATTATCTACTCAATACCATCCTCCCTTTCTGCCTTATAAACAGAGCTCACCTAAAAATTATACTCTAAGTTCCTTGGCCACTAAGTTCTCATCAGTAAGCTATAGGTGGCAGTCTCTGCGTAGAGCTTCTGGAAAAGCTCTTAAAAGGGGGCAGATTCAGCTGACATCAACATTTGCCCTTCTAAGGCAGGGACCACTAGTTGTCACCCAATATCCATAGGATTAGCAGTATAGCTGGACATAAGCCCACATTTCATGGTGTAGCCACGAGCCTAAATTCTGGCCACAGCATGAGAGTGAAAGCTGTGCGCACAAGGAACAGGCATGCACTCCCATTGACCTTTTCCCTCCTGCTGGTGGCTGGGATGCAGATGAGATGGTAAGAGCTGAAACAGTCACCCTGGACCCAGAGATGGAATCCTCACTTTGAGGATGGTATAGATGTTCTCCGAGACCCAAGGAGGATTGCCTACATCTGGACTCTTACACAAGAGAGAAATAAACTTCTATCTTATTTAATTTCCCATATTTGGGGGTCTCTGTTGCAACAGAGAAGACTGCACCCTTCCTAACTTGATATGATGCTAGAGAGGGAGCAGTCATGCTGCTACTCTCTGGTCCGTACACTGGATCCTGGTCATCTCCCCATCTCCCTCCTGTGGTTGTCCCTTAGGACTGAGACTTGCAGACTCAGTTTCTCTCTCTCCACTCCCTTCCTTCAAAGGATCACTCCCAGCCTTGCTGCTCCCTTTCCCTTATATGGGAATTCTATACTTTCACATGATTTTTCTGTAAGCTTACAACTGCTCTAATTTAAAAACAGAAAGAAAGAAACCCTCTCTCCCTCCCCAGAGCCCTCCCATTCTTACACACACACACACACACACACACACACACACACTTCTCTAAGCGGTGTACCATATGCACACTATCCATCTAATCCATGTGTTTACTTTATCTTCCTGTTTGCTTCTACTTGAGCTAGTGCCACATCTCTAGATTCACAGCTTTCCTCCCCTCTCCCCAACAGGTCTGGGCCCCACTCTACCCACCTTCTTCAGTCACAGTTTCAGGCACATCGGATCACCCTGTTCCCTTCCAACAGTTGGCCACATCTGACCCAGCCTCCCTGCTCAAAATTCTTTCCACTCAGCTCCTTCCCCCACTCCTCTGTTATTTACGGAGCTCTGGGGAGGGTCATTTTCTTCTGCCTGACTTCAGTCCATACCTTAAAGTCCAGCTCAAGCCCTCACTCCTACCTGATGCTGCTTTTGTCCCATTGTCCCATTTGGCTCTGATATGTTAGCATAATAATTACCTTGTCCGTCACTTTGGAAGATCTTTCTCTTCTCTGATTACCCATAGCTTGAGTAATAATTTCAAACATCAGCTGAGTTAATTTTTAGACTTGGCATAAAAGCAGAGTAATGGACAAGAACAAAGAAACAAACTCCTCCAGCAAGGAAAACTTACTCAGCACACTCTGTACCAAAAAATTTTTTTAAAAAAAGACCACCACTATTTTTACATAGCCTACTATAGAGCAGCACTTGGTGGTCACAATATTAGCAGATACCTTGCTAAAATTTATACAAAGAAAACAAGACAAAGAGTTACAAATGGCAATTCATTTGTCTTTAATACCTCAAAAGGGCAATTCTTAACTAGGAAAAAATTATATTTTAACTTCCATTTGTGGGAACTATGAGTTCTCAGACACATACACTTTGCCAAATGCCACACTTCTAGGAGAGGAGGTGGGAGGGACCCTCAGTGCAAATGACACAGCCCCACCTGTGGCAGGTGAAGGCTTAGTTTCCAGGCTTGTTCCATAGCCAGCTCCAGGGAATTTGCCCATGCACTTCCAGTGCTCAGTGGTTGTAAATAAGCTGGGGGTGGCTGGGTTGACTTGAAAGTTCCAAGACAGCATCATCCTGGCACATCCTCTGAAATACAAGCCATCAGAGACAGGTCTCCCACCAGGGAGTTCACCAAAGGTGGCTTCTTCACATACTTCAGGATAAAGAGGAGCTTCCAAAGGAAGAGAGTCACCATGATCAAAGAATATTTCAAAGATATAAAACCCCACTCAGGGGTGAGTTTGGGGCTCACTTGTCAGATCTAGCTACCCAACATCTTTTGGGCTACATTTCTCTGTTTGTAGTTTCCCACATCTTGAGTCCCACCTTCTCATCTTGCCTTAGTTCATTTCCCAAACATCCCTTACTGTTAGGATGCAGAAAGGTAATCTAGCTACCACCTGTCAGATGGACCCATGACAAGATAATGCATCAGAAGGGAACAAAGTGAGGAAGTAAGCACCAGATTCTACTCTGGTGAGCTTATATCTGGAACCAGGGTTCTTAGGAACAGCTGTGGAGGATCTTCTGGTGTAGGGTCGCTGGTGCCACCAGTGCAAGCTCTGTAGTGTCACTGCCAGATGGTGGCAGCAATGGCATCTTCCTTGAGGCCACCCTACAGCGTGGTAGGGTGCCGTTTCAACTAGGGGCAGTGTTTAGACTAGAACTGATGTCCTTGCATGATCCAAATTCATGTTTCCAAAAGTTCAAATGCACATTATGAATAGAACCTGAAGTGCCTTTTCCCAGAAGCTCCCGGGAGGTGGCTAAGATGGTGTTAGAATGCAGGTTTAGGAATCAGTCACACGTGTGTTCAATCCTGACTCCACCATTTACTTGCTCTTTCATCCTGGACATATAATTTAACTCCTGACCCTCAGTTGCCTCAAATGAAAAATAGAGACAGTAAAATCCAATTACATGACTATTATGAGAATTAAGTATCATACAAGATATTGTGAGTAAGATGCCTAGGATAGTGCTTGGCATAGTAGGTGCTCCATAAATGTTGCTTCCTTCCCTGCCCTTTACACTTGATACCATTATCTAGTATAATGGCTGTTATTTTTTTCTGAATTGCCATGTCCAAATCATTCAAGTTTTGATAAGAAAGAAAAAGAATCAAACAGGACAAGGTCTTCAAGCATAGCACCCCTAGAGAATTTCTGAAGTTGACAATAATGTACTCATAACACTCCTGGGGTCTGTTTAATCAACGAGCCATGAAGTCATCCAGCCTGCATTTTGGCATCTTGCATGAAAGGATCATTATCAAATGCTTGGTAAAAAAAACTATGGCAGTGGTATTTCCCCAAACCCATCAGCATAAAAATGTTAATTAAAATTGAAAAATCATGATGAGTGGAAACTGAAGTGACTGAAAAATGATACTCCTCATGTGTGTACAGCCTACGATGGTTTCCAGAGTCTTTTCCCACACACTGTTGGTGTGGCCCTCACACCACTTGGCAGACAGGAGGGTGTCTGTGGAGAACCCTGCCGTTCCCACCAAGGACCCTGGTGTTCTTGGCGCTCACAGCCACGCCACTTGGGAATCTACTCTGGGACCCTGCCATTCACCCGCTCATCAGTATTTACTAAGTGCCTGTGACCTGCTGAGGAAGCCCCAGAGGCTGCAGTTCTGACCTAGTGGAGCTGCAGCAGGAACAGTCACCATTAATTATGATGAGTGTCACAACTGGGAAACCCAAGAAGATAGCCAGAGAGCTACATGGATCTAACACTGAGAAGGTGCCAATTTTCCCCATTCTTTGAGCTATTCATGAAATTTCAAATAATCACAGATAGTATTCGTTTGATCGTAGCATTTTTTCACTCACATAAGACACCTTCAAACCACTTCTGGGATCCCTGATCATCAGACTAAGATAACTGAGCATTATTTGGAAAGTAACAGGGAGCCTCTGAAGGTTTCCAAGGAAAACGGTGACAAGATCAGAGCTATGCCTGGTACAAGATGGATAATGATAGAAAGAGAGGAATAGGCTCTACCACAAGGCTATTTCAATAGTCTAATAAGTATTGGGGAATGGTTAATTGAGTATATTCCTGCAGAAATTTCACTTTCCATCCAGACCTTGACTTTTTATATGTATAATGCTTTATTCAGACTCACAGCAATCAGAAATAGTAAACAATAATAAATGTAGGCTTAATATAACATCATGCTAATTAATAATTATTATTCTCTCCACTGTAATGAGTTTAAAAGGTGATACCATATAAAACTATCTACTAGGGCATCTGCCAAGGAAATTAAATATCCAGTAGATTATCACTGAAAACAATGCTGAATGCATTGCCAATCACTAAAATCTGGAAAATGTCCATTTAATTGTGATATTTGGTTTTTAAAAAAATTAGAATGTGAATACCATGTGCTTAATTAAACTATGCCAGAAATTTTACTAGGACCGGTTATACCCAAGTGGCCTTGTCAACCACTGCCAGGGAAGGGCAACACTAGATGGTTTCTTGATACTATTTTAAGGCCTCGGTATACCCCCATTCCCTGCCAGGCGGGGACCGGTGGGCAGGAATGGCTGCAGCTCTTACCCAGCATCGTCCTGGAAGCCTTCTAACTCATCCCGTTGCTCTGCCAGGGTCGCTTCCAAATCCAGGTAGGTGCCGCTGTGGGAGAGCTGCAGTGTGCAGTCGTCGAGCTGCAAGGGAAAGAGCCCAGTTAAGAAGGTCTGCTCCTCGGACGAGGGTTGTGTATGGAGAGTCACTTCACGTGCCCCTCCTGTGTTTCTTCAAATCAAGCAGTCTTCTGAAATTTGGATCATAACTGGAAGATAGAGTGTGTTAGTGCAAAGAGACTGGGCGCAACTAGATACTGAGTGGACAGACGTGACATTTATTAAGGGAGTGGAATTGACAGGACCTAGCTGACAGAGACGTGGGGAGGAGAAGGAGCCCTCGGACACTGGCCAGTGCCACTCCCCATTCCAGGGCACCCAGGAGAGGCCAGGATTCGAGGTATGGAAACTAAGATCACAATACCGATGAACCCATGGATTGAGGGTCATAGTTTAAATTACAATTGTTGTTCAATAAACATTTTTACAATTTAACTAAAAGATTCTCCATCTGAGTGGCTACATATCTAAATTACAACATACAAAGAGGATAATAGTCTCATTTTCGTTAATAGTCTCATTTTTCAAAAATTTATTTAGCAAACACTTCCATGGTGTTAATTATGTCCCGGGCACCATTCTAAGCATTTTACACATTACGTCACTTGATTCTCACACGAACCCTTTAAGTTCTATTGCTGTCCCCATTTTAAAGATGAGGAAACTGAGTCACTTGTTCGAAGCTATCAAAGCCCACTCCCTTTTCCTCCTGAGCACGGAGACCACACAGCCCAGCCTGAGAATGGCTGGAGGACAGCCAATGGGATTGGGTGGCAGCGGGGTAGGCCCCACCTGGCCTGGGCATATCCTGGCCTGGGCACAACACTTCAGCACAATCATCTGCCTGCGGCCAAACGCCGAGCAACCCAAAGAGAGCCCCTCCCTGGGCCGCAGCAAGAGCAAGAAATCAGCCTGTCTGTAGTTAAGTCGCTGAGATTCTGAAGTTTGTTACAGCAGCTAGCATTGCATTACATTTAGAATAATTAATACACTTAGAAATACAGGACAATAATTTTACCAAGAGGACTGAGATTACTATGGGAAAATCCAAACGTATAACCCTGTGCTTGATTTCTCAGGTTGTGCGGGTGACTCATTACTCGCCTACCTGGTGATTTAAGGCTCTCATCACAGAATGACAGGAAATTGGGGGAAGTGCAGACAAATGCGTGGCTATTTAAAAACGTCCAGAT
The DNA here is from genome assembly GCA_029593785.1 of Cabassous unicinctus. NCBI lineage: Eukaryota > Metazoa > Chordata > Mammalia > Cingulata > Chlamyphoridae > Cabassous > Cabassous unicinctus. The sequence continues at coordinate 1,398 of JAQZBX010102591.1, read as the reverse complement.
AACTATCGGATAATCCTCGCTCTCTAAGTGAGATTTCAAACAAGGAATTAGCCTCTTTTGATAGAAAAGCTTTGCTTATTATCCTCAACAAGAAAAATGTGGACTATCATCTTGTTTAGCCTGGGCATCTGTAACAGGCTGTTACAGTTCCTTGTTTCTGGTTATCCTTAACTGAATGAAAGGAATTTGTTTTTTATTATTTGTAAGAAATACCTAGTTAAATCATTTGAAGGGGTTAATCCTAGTTGATTCACTTGATTTATTTTGCTAATAAAAAACTGCTCTCCATGACTACTAAAGGCATGCTGGCAAGTTTCAGCACCCTTGACTGGCATGTTAGAGTAAGCATTTAAACACAGGAATCAAACTGGCCAAAATCACTGCACTATAGTGTCAGAGCTGTGCCCAGGGCTTGGGGGAAACACACAAAGGAGCAGCTGCCCCCAACCTGGGAAAGGAGCAGACAGCGAGAGTTCTGCAGAAGGTGTCTCCTGAGCCAAGGGTCTCCTGTGGCCTGAAATCAGCCCATATCATTCCTGGGTGGAAAATTCCATTAGGAACTGTGACTGCTAACTTGTACACTCGACCACGCACATACCTGCAATCACTGGCAGCTCATTCTTGCTACTGCCATTAACTAATAAGGCTGACTTAGTGTGTTCTGTTGACAGTATCAACACCTGTGCTTATTTCAAACCTCATACATAATGAGCAGACTAGAAGAAGAGGATAACGAAAACCCTTTAATCCGTAACAATTTCTTTGCCTTGGCCCCTGGAAACATCTGAGCCCAGAGAAAGCAGCTTTTGCATAGTTTCTGATTCTTCTCAAGGGTTTCTGAGCCATCCTGAAGTTGCACTCAGCCTAGAGGGAAAGAACCAAGGATGAGAGGAAGGGCTGCAGACTGTGCTCAAGTACTCGTGGAATACATGTGGCATAAATGTCCCATCATGGCCGTCTTCAAGCTGTTGACCTGCAGTTACCAAGTGCAAAGTTAGAAGAAAACACACAAGAGCTCAACGAAATCTAGAGTTTCCATAGATGTAGATGGAAACCTCGAGAGGGAGAGGATGTAGCTCAAGCAGTTGAGTGCCTGCTTCCCAAGTACAAGATTCCAGGTTTGATCCCTGGTACCTCCTAAAAACAAAACAAACAAAAAAACCAACTCTCAGGGAGTGAATGTGGCTCAGCAGTTGAGCACCCACCTCCCCCATAAGAGGTCCCGGGTTCAGTTCCCGGTGCCTCCTAAAGAAGGCAAACAAACAACAAGCAGACAACAAGCAAAAACAATGAGCAGACAATGAGCAAAAACAACAAGCACACAACAAGAAAAAGCAACGAGCTGACAACAAGCCAAAACAAACAAGCAGAGAACAGATGTGGCTCAAAGAGTTGAGC
>JAQZBX010102590.1:0-11142 GCA_029593785.1 Cabassous unicinctus | reverse complement strand
CCCCTACCTGCGGTCCACCTCCCCTACCTGCAGACCACCCTCCCTACTTGCAGATCCCCCTCCTTCCTGCACACCTGGCAGCGCTTTCGTGAGGAACAACGAAATTGTGGGCTCGAAAATAAAAAAAACAAATGAAGTGGTAGTAGTTAGCTTGAATTCTAGTCCTGTTTTTGTCAATATTGGTAGCCTTGAGGGGACAATTGCCCTTCTATGTCTGCTATCTCAATACAAAATGGGAAAGTTGACACTCGCCTGCTCTGATGGGCTTGTGTTTGGCTCCATCACATGCGACCCTCTAGGGGATCCGCCCAGCACCAGGAGGCGAACATGAGAGATGCCCTTTTCCCGGGGCCTGTGGCCGCCAGGACAGGGCCTGTGGCTTAGGCTTGGCAGGTCAGGTCCTGCCGGACTTCTGAATTTGGCAGTGGCCCGTGTGTGAGAGCGGCAGAGGCCATGGCTCCTGGGCTGCCTCCCGCCAGAGCTGGTCGTGGGCTGGGGTGGCCGCAGGGCGTCTCCTCCAGGCTGCTCCCAGGGCAGGACGCTGCTTCTGGTTGCCAAGGCTTTTCCCTGAGCCTCATTCTACAGCCTTCCCTGAGGTCCTGGAAACCATGCAATATATCTTCTTTCCTTTTTGCTTCCTTCTGCCAGAGTCAGTTTCTGTTGCTTGCTGCTAAGAGAACTGAATACTACACCTGGTTACTTGGCAAAGCTGTTGCAAAATCCGAATGAGTTATTTCAGGTGAAAATGCTTGGGAAAAAATAAAATGCTACCTAATTTAATTAATGTAACGAGTATTTATTAACGCCTTTATGGAGACAAAAGATGAGCAAGATGCAGGCCGGGCGTTCAAGATACTTTGAAAATAGCAGAGGGCACGAGAGCACAAATGACTGCAGCACAGCGGGCAGCACATACACGCAGAGGGAGGGGTGTGAAGAGAGCCAAAGGGAAGAAGGAGCTGGCTGTGCCCCCCCAAGGCGGACTTGGGCGCACAGCAGGAAGCAGAACCCGGCTCTGGAGGAGAGCTCGGGCTTCTCCTCCGCCTCCACTCCACGTCTCCACGCCTCGGTGCCTTCGGTTTCCTCACCCAGGAAACGAGGGCTGTGGAGGCGCTCACCGCCCTAAGGTTTCTGAAGTGTTCTGATCCCTGGACGGGGAGACCTCTGCCCGCAGAGGGGGCAGGGGAGCTCCTAGAGGAGAGAAAGCGCGTGCGAGGGGCGAAGTTCTCAGGGCAAAGCAGCTGTTCAGTGCCCCAACACCCTGAGGCTCGGACAGGATATAAAGGGAAGAGAACGCGGTTAATTTGACAGGCCACGGGAAGCCAGAACAATTCTAGCCAAATGCTACTATAGCTGGACTCCGGTTTTACCTAGAGCTTCATGGAGGATGACAGAAACAACAGTCATGGGGCTGGTAGCTGAAGAAAGTGGATGAAAAATAATGGAGAACAAACAGGAGTGGAAAGAGAACGTGGGAGGAGATGCGAGGTGGAGGCAACCTAACTTGACAGCTGGTGGTAGAGGATGAGCCTGAGTCAGAGATGATTCCGGAAGGTTGATAGGAAAGAGAGAGACATGTGCCCAGTTCAGAGGGGTATCAGTGCTGAAGGAGGTTGTTTTTCTAGAGAATAGGAAAACCTAAGCAAGATTTTAGTCAAGGGGGAAGCGACTAGAAAGACTGGAAATGCAGGCAAGAGAGGAAAGCTAACAGAGCAATTAATAGATAAAATTAATATATTTTATTATGTATTATAGTCCAGCATTCCAGTGTTTCATTAATAAGCTATTAAGAAACAAGTCCAGGAAATGAGATGAGAGCAAAGGAGAAATGAAAGAGCTTCCCATCTTCACTTAGCAAACATTTGGAATATGTATGTGTGTATATATGTATACATGTATGTGTGTATATATGTATACATGTATGTGTGTATATATGTATACATGTATGCTCGGAGAGAGAGAGAGAGAGAGGGAAGAGCATTCAAAAACAAAGACCGTTTCTCTTCATTTCCACTTTGGGTATATCAAGAAGAAATGACCTTTTGCGTAGATAAATTTTATTACTTCTCTTTCCAATAAGTTTAGGGGAGTAGTTTGACAATATGGTCATCTCCCCTACCTCCTCCCCAGTCACATTTTTATAAATGAAGACGTTTAGTGACTTGTCCTGAGTCCAGTCGGGCAGCGGGAAAGCCAGTTGCTAAACAAGGCTCTCCAGCGCCTCGCCCGGGGTTCGCGCTCCTTCCACCAACAGGCGTCTACCTGAGCTCAGCCTTGTCTGGACAGTCTGGGCGTCTCTAAGCCTAATAATAGATCCAACTTGCAAATTCTCCTAAGCAACTAATGAATTTTAATTTTGTTTTATATTGTTAGACTTTAATTTTTATTTTCTTTTAGTTATTAAAAAAAAGATAAATAGTTACAAAGAGATGCTGCACTTACACAGCCCACATCCATGAATGCAAATGTTCCGCATGAGCTCTGAGTTCTGGGCTTTCCTACCAGTAGCAGTGATGCATTGTGATTAATAAAACCCGTCCTGGCAAGAGGAAGAGCTAGAGCCCATGAGCACAGGACACGGGGCGCCATCCGTAAACATGGTCTTCTGGCACACATGCAACTTTGGAAGCGGGGGGCTGTGCCACAAAACTGGGATCCCTTGTTCTACAGATGAGAAGACGCGGCTGAAAACGTGAAGGGGACTGCTGCGAGGCGCAGGCCGTTCTGGCCAGGGCTGTTTGTCCTTCATCAGGTCAGCTCTGCTCCGAGACCCGCGAGTTTGGTGCTCACGGACAAGCTGTGGTCTATAGCTCCTGAAGAATGGAGCTCAGCTGAGAGGTAGTAAACACCCAGCCGGAAGCTCGGTATTATGTGTGAGTAATTTTAAGTGCTGTGAGGCATCTCTGTTGAGCTTTAAATTCCAACAGAGGAGCAGAAGGACAGCAAAAAGAACTCTGTAATGTTAATTGGAACATTCCAATTAACCAGATCTGGGTCTTTTGCTCCGGCCTGGTTTTAGCGGCCCAATTTCTACCCAGATATCCTGCCTGCATCTTAAATTCATTGTATGGCTTTTTCCTGAAAGTCATTTATCTAAGGAAACACATTCTCTGGCGCTTAACCTTAGGTCAGAAGTCATTTGTGTTTTAACAGTCAATAATTTTAATTCTGATTGAGTTGACATGAGACATTTTGGGATTTGTTAATATCTGAAACAAACTTAAGAATTTATTTTAAAGGATATTTTGCCCTGTTTACAGGAACTGTTATAAGACTTAAGAAAGTGAGAAACTAAGAAAGCTAAGCTCAGATTTTTAAAATGACACTAACTTACTGTACCTGTTATGGTCCCACTGCTGTTTTGATTGAGAATGTTGGCTATGAAATAACATTTCCTTGCTAATTACAATATTGAGATCTTTTAACACTGAGCTATTTACCCTAAAAAGAGGCCATCATCACCAATGCTACCTGCTCTCAAGCAAGGATTTAATATTTCACTATTTTATCAATGATCATCAATGCAAAATATATTTAAGCAAATAATAGTATGCATTACATCTTACTGATTAAAAAAAAAAAACTAAAAATATATGCCTCCCCCTAATTCTAAGAACCATTTCATCACTTCAATGAAGGCAGACTAAATTAAGAAGCCAAAAAGATTACAGTTTATTGATTTCCTTAGGCTACTTAAAAGTAAATGTGGGTAAATTGGTCTTCCCATGAAACAAATATTGAGCCCTGCCCTTCAGGTGTGTTGCCATACTTGAGATGCTGATCTTATCACTGTGACAAGTAAAGCAGAGGTGGACTTCAAAGGGTCCAAGGGAAGCACTGGCGCCCCTTGGAGGCCCTGGGTTCCGGTTGGACTGGTCTGGGCTGGACACTCGGGGGTCAGGGCGCCTGGGCCATTGAGCTTCCAGTGACATTTTCAATTAAAACACTCAAACAGAACTTGAAATATCATTTTCTGAAACTGGTTTTCTATTTCACTTAGCATCTTCCTATTTATTTGTCAACAGGAAGTATAGAATATGCCTGTGTCTGCAAATTTGAATTCTGTATGCCATAAAAAAATCACATAAGTCCTAAAACAGTAATGCCCAAGAGAATTGCCCATTGCTGAAAAGTTGATGGGGATTTTCTCATATATTGGAAATCCTGGCCACAGTCTTGGATGTTCATTTTGTAGTAAATATGTCAGCCAGCTTTTAGGGGGAGTTCAAAGCTCCCCAACATTTGCAGAGCACGTAGCATGAGCTTGTTTAATTCTTAGTTGAGTACATGTTTTGTCTGGGTGGCTGGGTGGCTCCCTTTAAATTAACCTCGCTCTAGTTTCTTTTTGAAAAAATTCAGAACTTTCTGTCTCTGGGTCCTAGGGAGAGACCCTGCCCAGGGGGCTTCCTGGCATGGGCTCTGAATCTCCCAGTTATGCTGAGCAGTGCACTGGCCTCTTTCAGGGATGTCAAGGCGTCCTAAGGGTGAAAACCTGAAAGGCTTCAGGCCAAGCTTCTTTGTGGAATTTACCCACCTCTGCGTTTCACAGCTTCAGTTAAGACTGAACTTCAAAAGGGCAGAAGCCTTTCTTGTTCTCTCTTTCCCAAACCCAAAATATCGTTGAGCCGGGCAAGGGCAGATGACTATTATTCCAATTCTATATTCAGGTTAATAACCGGCTGCGAATTGCTGGAAAGACCTTGCCCAAAAGCGCTGGGGCAAGCAAGTCTGCTCAAGAAGGCAATTTGAAAACGGTTTGCCGGGGTGGGGGCGGGGAGGAAACCTTCCAGAAAGGGAGCCTGCACCCCAAAGAAACGTCCCATCGCCAGGGGGCAGGAGATCTGCTCCACCTTCCCTCGCCTTCCGTAGGGGTCAGTTCACCCGCAGGCGAAGAGACGCGCTGCCCACAGGTGGGCTTCGTCTGCCCTTGCTCCAACCGCTGCGAGGGGCACAGGAGCGCCTCCAGCGACAGCCCCGGACTGCGGCGGCTGCGGGGCTGGGGCCGGCTCCCTCCAGCGACAGCCCCCGACTGCGGCGGCTGCGGGGCTGGGGCCGGCTCCCTCCAGCGCATTCTCCGGTGCGCGCCTCGCGCTGCGAGCCGGGCCGCGCTTTCACGGCTCCCCGAAGCCCCCTTTCGCTTTCAGTCGGTAAACTCTGGTCTTATTAAAAGCCCCATGCTGAGGACGGCGCCCACGCACCCGACGAGAAGGGCGGCGGGAGAGGGTGCGCGCGGCCCCAGCTGCGCTTTCAGCCCCGGCCGCCTTCCTGGGCAAAGGGGCCCGGAGCCCCTCCCCAACGCCCTGGTTTCCCCTGAACCGCCGCGCCCGGCGTCTCCCGCTCCCCGCGGGCGTGCGGCCTCCGGTGAGAAGTGCCACCCCCGGCGCGGGCTGCGCCCGGTCGCTGCCTCCCCGCCCCTCCCCTCCCCTCCCCGCGGGCTCCCCGCCTCGGTGCCCGGAGCTGATTGGCAGAAAGCGCGACCCAACCCTGGGAGCGGGGCCTCCTCCCGGGACCCACGATTGGCCTCCCGGGAGGCCGGAGCTCGGGGGCGCGCGGGGAGGACGGGCTCCGAGTGCAGGGGCCGCGGCCGGGGCGGGCGCGTGGGGGGCTCGGGTCTCAGCGCCACCCACGCGAGCGCCGGAGCCCACCGGCCCCGAGCGCGTTGCCTTCTCGGCCGCAGCTCCTACCCGGCCCGCGCCGCTGCCATCCTTCTGGGCCAGCCCCGGCTCCTGGGGTCTCCGCGGACGGCGGGCGCTGCCGCTGGTCTCTCCCGGGGCTGTCTCCCGCTCCCGGCGCGGGGACGGGCCGTGCACGCTCTCCGGCTGACCGCTCCGAGCCCTCCCAGCCCGGCCATGTCCGCAGCCGAAACCCCAGGGACCGCCGACCCCGCGCGCCGGGCTGCCAACCCCGCCAGCGGGCAGCCAATGCCGCCGCCGGCCCGGCTGCCGCTGCTGCTGCTGCTGCTCCTGTCACCCGCGAGCCGCGTCCCGGCCCAGCCCGCCGCCCCCGGCCTGCCCCTGCTGTCGCTCGGGCTCGCGGGGACTGCGGGGGACCCCGCCGAGGAGGCCGTGGTGCTGGCGAACCGCGGGCTCCGGGTGCCCTTCGGCCGTGAGGTCTGGCTGGATCCGCTGCACGACCTGGTGCTGCAGGTGCAGCCGGGGGACCGCTGCGTGGTGACCGTGCTGGACAACGACGCGCTGGCCCAGCGGCCCGGCCGCCTGCGTCCCAAGCGCTTCCTGTGCGACTTCGGCCCCGGCGAGGTGCGCTACTCTCACCTGGGCGCGCGCAGCCCCTCGCGGGACCGCGTCCGGCTGCAGCTGCGCTACGACGCGCCGGCGGGGACACTGGTGCTGCCGCTGGTGCTGGAGGTGGAGGTGGCCTTCACTCAGCTGGAGGTCGTGACTCGCAACTTGCCCCTCGTCGTGGAGGAGCTGCTGGGGACCAGCAACGCCCTGGACGCGCGGAGCCTGGAGTTCGCCTACCAGCCCGAGACCGAGGAGTGTCGCGCGGGCATCCTGTCGAGCGTGGGCGCGCTGCCTCGCTACGGGGAGCTCCTCCACTACCCGCAGGCCCCGGCACCCGCCAGCGGGGGGCCCGCTCCGGAGCCCCTGCTGATGGACTGCGCAGCTTTCCTGGAGCTGGGCGTGCGCTACCGCCACACAGCCCGCGAGGGCTCCCCGGACCGCGACTGGGTGCCCATGGTGGTGGAGCTGCGCCCCCGAGGGTCTCCCGCGGGCAGCCCCGCCTCGAAGCGCGAGCACTTCCAGGTGCTGGTGAGAATCCGGGGAGGCGCCGAAAACACGGCCCCCAAGCCCAGCTTCGTGGCCATGATGATGATGGAGGTGGCCCAGTTCGTGCTGACGGCCCTGACCCCAGACATGCTGGCGGCGGAGGATGCCGAGTCTGCCCCGGACCTGCTGGTCTTCAACCTCACCTCTCCCTTCCAGCCCGGCCAGGGCCACCTGGTGAGCACGGACGACCGCAGCCTGCCGCTGTCCTCCTTCACGCAGAGGGACCTGCGCCTGCTGAAGATCGCCTACCAGCCGCCCGCGCAGGACTCCGACCGGGAGCGCGTCTTTGAACTGGAGCTGGAGGTGGTGGACCCTGAGGGCGCCGCCTCGGCACCCTTTGCCTTCATGGTGGTGGTGAAGCCCATGAACTCGCTGGCTCCGGTGGTCACCCGCAACACCGGGCTCGTGCTGTACGAGGGCCAGTCTCGGCCCCTAACGGGCCCCGCGGGCGGCACCTCTCAGAACCTGGCCATCGGCGATGAGGACGACCTGGAGGCGGTGAGGCTGGAGGTGGTGGCGGGGCTCCGGCACGGCCACCTGGTCCTCCTGGGCTCCTCTGGCGGTGCCTCTGCCGCCAAGACCTTCACGGCGGCCGAGCTGGCGGCCGGCCAGGTGGTCTACCAGCATGACGCCACGGGCGGCTCGCTGAGCGACAACCTCGTGCTCCGCATGGTGGACGGGGGTGGCAGGCACCAGGTGCAGTTCCTGTTCCCCATCACCCTGGTGCCCGTGGACCACCGGCCACCTGTGCTCAGCGCCAACACGGGGCTAGCCGTGGCAGAGGGCCAGACGGCACCCATCCCGCCGCAGGCCCTGAGCGCGGCCGATGTGGACTCCGACGATGCTTTGGTGCGTTTCGTGCTGGAGCCACCCTACTCGGCCGTGGGGCATCTGCTTCTCCGCCAGACACAGCCTCCCCCAGAGGAGGAGGAGCTCGGCCGGGACCCTTGGAGGAGGCAGGGGGCCTTCTACGAGCGCACGGTGACCGAGTGGCAGCAGCAGGACATAGCCACGGGGAGGCTCTTCTACAGGCACTCGGGGACCCACAGCCCGGGGCCGGTCACGGACCAGTTCTTGTTTCGAGTCGAGGATAACCACGACCCCCCCAACCGGTCTGGGCTGCAGAGGTTTGTGATCCGTGTGCACCCCGTGGACCGCCTCCCCCCGGAGCTGGGCAGTGGCTGTCCCCTTCGGATGGTGGTGCAGGAATCCCAGCTCACCCTGTTGAGGAAGAAGTGGCTGCGATACACGGACCTGGACACAGATGACCGGGAGCTGCGGTACACCGTGACCCAGCCGCCCGTGGACACGGACGAGAACCACACACCAGGGCCCCTGGGCACCTTGGTCCTGGCCGACAACCCTTCTGTCATGGTGACCCATTTTACCCAAGCCCAGGTCAACCACCACAAAATCGCTTACAGGCCCCCAGATGAAGAGCTGGGCGTGGCCTCCCGCGTGGCCCAGTTCCAGTTCCACGTGGAGGACCGAGCTGGGAACGTGGCTCCGGGCACCTTCACCCTTTACCTGCAGCCCGTGGACAACCAGCCACCCGAGATCCTCAACACGGGCTTCGCTGTCCCGGAGAAGGGCCACCACACCCTGAGCGTGACGGAGCTGCACGCAGTGGATGTGGACACAGATGCGGGCCACATCTCCTTCACGCTCACGCAGGCCCCCAGGCACGGCCACCTGCACGTGTCTGGACAGAGGCTGCACGTTGGGGGGCTCTTCCGCCTGGAGGACATCGAGCTGGGCCGTGTTTCCTATGCCCACCACGGGGATGCCTCCCTGATGGACAGCTGCTCCCTGGAGGTCAGCGACCGACACCACGTGGTGCCCATCACTCTCCGAGTGAAAGTCCGGCCGGTGGATGACGAGGTACCCGCGCAGCGGCTTCCCACGGGCACTGTGGGGTCCTACCTAGATGTCTTGGAAAATGGTGCTGCTGAAATCACTGCCGGTATCATCACGGGTTCCGATGAGGACTCTGGTGATTTGATGCTAACATTTGTCTTGGAGCACCCGCCCCTCTATGGGGAAATCCTGGCCGGTGGCATCCCCGTGGAGCAGTTCACCCAGAAGGAGCTCTTGGAGGGGTCAGTGGTCTATGCCCACACAAGTGGTGAGATAGGCCTGCTGCCCAGAAAGGACTCCTTTAACCTGAGCCTCTCGGAGATGTCTCACGAATGGAGACGAGGTGGCCGTGCTGTCCATGGCGTCACCGTGTGGGTGACCATCCTCCCGGTCGACAGCCAGGCTCCGGAAGTTTCTATGGGTGAGCAGTTTGTGGTGCTGGAAGGGGACAAGAGTGCTATCACCTCAGCGCATGTAAGCGCGGAAGATGTCGACTCCCTGAACGACGACATCTTGTGCACGATCGTCACCCAGCCAGCCTCAGGTTATGTGGAAAACGTCTCCCCAGCCCCGGGCTCCGAGAAGTCGAGGGCAGGAATTGCCGTAAGTGCCTTCAGCCTGAAGGACCTCAGGCAGAGCCACATCAACTACGTCCAGAGCGTCCACACAGGAGTGGAACCCGTGGAAGACCGGTTTGTTTTCCGTTGCTCGGACGGTGTTAATTTTTCCGAAAGGCAGTTTTTCCCCATTGTAATCATTCCCACCAACGATGAACAGCCTGAGATGTTTCTGAGAGAATTTATGGTGATGGAAGGCATGAGCCTGGTGGTCGACACGCCCATCCTCAACGCCGCTGACGCCGACGTCCCCCCGGACGACTTGACTTTCACCATCACTCGGTTTCCTGCCCACGGTCACGTCATGCACCAGATGGTAAACGGCACGGTTTTGGTCGAGAGCTTTACCTTGGACCAGATCATAGAGAGTTCCAGCATTATTTATGAGCACGACGGCTCTGAGACCCGGGAGGACAGCTTCGTGGTTAGACTGACCGACGGCAAGCACTCCGTGGAGAGGACGGTCCTCGTGGTGGTCATCCCCGTGGATGACGAGACACCCAGAATGGCCATCAACAACGGGCTAGAAGTGGACGTCGGGGAAACCAAAACCATCAGCAGCAAAGTGTTAATGGCAACTGACCTGGACTCAGAGGACAAGTCCTTGGTTTATGTTATTCGTTACGGGCCGGCACTGGGCTTATTGCAGAGACGGCTGCCCACAGGTGCCTTTGAGAATGTCAGCCTGGGCAGGAATTTTACCCAGGACGAAGTGGACAGAAACTTGATTCGGTATGTCCATCTGGGCCAAGAGGGCATCCGGGACCTAATTAAATTTGATGTGACCGATGGAGCGAATGCTCTCATTGATCGTTATTTCTACGTGTCCCTGGGGAGCGTGGACATCGTCTTCCCCGATGTGGTGAGTAGGGGCGTGTCCTTGAAAGAAGGCGGCAAGGTCACGCTGACCACAGACCTCCTAAGCACAAGTGACTTGAACAGTCCTGATGAAAACTTAGTCTTTACAATCACCAGGGATCCCTCGAGAGGCCACCTAGAGTGCACGGACGAAGCCGGCATGCCCGTCAGGTCGTTCACTCAGCTCCAGCTTGCCGGCAACAAAATCTTCTACGTCCACACAGCTGACGATGAGGTGAAGATGGACGGTTTTGAGTTCCAGGTCACTGATGGACGGAACCGCGTGTCCCGGACGTTCCGCATCTCCATCAGTGACGTGGACAACAAAAAACCGGTGGTCACCATCCACACCCTGGTGGTCAGCGAGAGTGAGAACAAGCTGATCACTCCCTTCGAGCTTTCCGTGGAAGACAGGGACACGCCTGACCAGCTCCTGAAATTCACCGTCACCCGAGCACCGGTTCACGGCCGGCTCCTGCTCAACAATTCCAGACCTGTCCTGGCTTTTACCCAGCAAGACCTGAATGAAAACTTAATCAGCTACAAGCACGACGGCTCCGAGTCCAGCGAAGACAGCTTCTCCTTCACGGTGACCGACGGCACCCACACAGGCTACTACATCTTTCCTGACACTGCGTTTGAAACCAGGAGGCCCCAAGTGATGAAGATCCGTGTCTTGGCCATTGACAACAGTGCACCCCAAGTCGTGGAGAACAGAGGAGGCTCCTGGCTTCGCACTCTGGCCACTGGCCACTTGGGGTTCATGATCACAAGCAGAGCCCTGCGGGCGGAGGACAGGGACAGCCCGCACTTCTCTCTCAGGTTTGTCGTGACAGATGCCCCTCGCCATGGATACATCCTCCACCTGGGCAGAGGCAACCACAGCATCTCTCACTTTACACAAGGTAGGGTCCACTTTTCCTTCCTTGTAGCCAGAGGACACTCTGGGCCTTATTTCCTGAGGTTAGCTCTTGTCCTGAAAACCTCAGAAGCAGAGCATCAAATCTGGGTCCAGAGGAAAG
>JAQZBX010102589.1:0-11142 GCA_029593785.1 Cabassous unicinctus | reverse complement strand
TTTTTTTTTTTTAATGGACGTGTAGTGTCATGGTTGGTTGCACATTAAAAACATCTTGGGAGCTTTAAAAATTACCAATGCCAAGGCCCCACTTCAATACTATTAAATCAGATCCTCTGAGGATAAGAACCAGGCAGTCACATTTCCCTGAGCTCCCCAAGTAATTGTAATGTGCAACTGGGCTGAGAACCCCTAACCCAGAGCTGGGGCTCATAGACAGCCCTTTCCTCTCCTCACTGCTGACTCTCAACCCAAACAGCTCCGTGATCTCCACCAGTGGAAGATGAGATTGCCTTTCAGTTTAGTTCAGTTCGATTATAGACAATTCAATTCAATACATACTTATTCAATTACTTTTCTATCCTTAATTTCCCATTGTGTCCCCCATGAGAGTGGAGAGATACTTATCTCATTTTTTGGAGGCAGGTTAAAATAAATTACTCTGGTAAACACAGATTACAAGTTTCTAGAAATTATACTTTGGATTTAGATGTCATCCTTCTTCTGACACTCAAAGCTCTGAACAGGTATTTATTTGCATGTATGTAAAACATCCATCTTTTAATTTATTCGTTTATCCCATACATATTATTAAGCACTGATGAGCTAAGATAAATAACACAGAGTACATAGCTTTTGAAGAGCTCCCAGACTAGTGGTAAAAATGAAATGTGAACAAGAAATTAAAGCCCTGTGAATTGCTAGTGCTAAAAGAGGTATGTATGAAAGGAAGTTTCAGATTTATCAAAAGGAAGGAATTGTGCCTGGGAAGGCAAGAAGGCTTGCAGAGAATGTGTGGACGAGTAGATGTTCTCCAGGTAAGCCCTGCCAGCAACGGGTGGGGCACATGCAATTTTTGAAGGTGAGAGTTAAATGTTTTGCTGAAGACTGCACAGGGAACACAGGAGGAAACAGGAAAGGAACTTGAGAGCGCCCAACTGTCTTTAGAGCTTTATTCACTGGACCAAGGTTTCCAAACCATCCTTACCTCGCTGCTATCAAATTTGTGGAATTGCATCTAGCTACATGTGGGCTTACAATGGTTGAGAGAGCAACCTGGGAGTAGAGGGGCTAAGGCAAACATGCTCTTGGGAAGGGGTGAAGAGGCCTTTGAAGAGGAGCTAAGAACTTAGGTTCTGGAATTGAATTTTGACCTGGGATTTCATCTACTAGCTTTGGAATGTTGGGTGAAACATTGAACTTCATTTTCCTCAACTGTAAAATGGAGATACTCATACTTACCTAATAGGGGGCTTATGAGGATATTGTGTAAAGTGCTTAACAAACTGCCTGAACATGGAAAGTGTAAACAAATTGTAGGTCTCCCAGATGAGTTTTTTCCTGGTATCTTTCTTTAATTTTTGTTTGTGTTTGTGCTGTTGTCCTCATCTGGCCCTCCCAGGTATGTACTTTAAGTACACACCTTTGATTATTAGAAATGCATGATATTAGACATAAGATGTAAATGTATTTCAGGAAGTGGTTCATCAAATTGTCATCTGGGAACACCATAGTTCTAGAGAGTTTTCTGATAGGCTTATCAAGTCTCTGTTACCTACAGGTCATTTAGTAGTCCTCTGTTTCACTGCTTCCAAAATTAAAACCACCATAACAATTATCAGGCTTAGTCCACTGGCAGAATCTTCTCTAGCCTCTCTATGGCTTGCTCATCATTCTTCCTCTACTTTTGAAGACCGTGTGAAGAGGGTGATATTTGAGAAAGTCTTTGAAGAATGCATGAAATTTCCCTATGGAACAGAGTAGGCAATACATGTGGTGAGATTAACATTAGCAATGGCGTAGAAATATGTTTAGGAACAAAAAATGGTAAAATAGTTGTTTTGTTGGAAGACAGGGCATGTGTATAGCAAAATTAGAGGACTGAAACTCAAAATTTAGACTGAGGCTATAAGATCCCTTGTATGGATTCTGATCTGAGAAGGAAAATTAGTGACATTTGTATAATCCAAAAATAACTGACATCTCTTAGAAAACTTGATATATTTTTTAAAAAAGAATTTTACTTCACCTTTCTTTCTCTTATTTTTATCCTTTTTCTTTGTGTTTATTTATTTCTTCCCTTGTGTCTTATTAAGGACATTTGTGGTGAGGCCCCAATCTTGGCTTGCTGGAGAGTTCATCTGCTTCTGATGCCTGTTCTTTTTCCACCTAAAATCACAATCTGTTCTCAGGGGAACATACTCATTTGCACAAAAACCAATTGGGATGTGAAAAAGGAAGGATTATAACACCAGTTGGAATCTAAGGGGCTGGCATGGATGAATTCAGCCAAGGCATGATCCTGTTTCTATACACATGTCCTTAATAATAATGAAGGGTTAAGGGATACAGAAATATGATAGGAGGGAGCAGAGTAGATCCTGAGGGAGCATATGATGTCAGCAATTAATTAAGGCTGTGGTATCTTTGACGCATCTGCTGGCATATGCAGGATATATGCCACAAATAAAAATTCAAAAATATCTCTTTCTTGTGGAACTTGGAAACGGAAATTCTGAAATGGAAAGAAACATAACATCCAGAAGGACCCCCTGGCCCTCTCTAGTATGGAGAGTAGTGAAATCCATGCTAAATCCAGGCCCTCCATGAGAGCGGCCCTGAGGAGTTTTTCACTGAAGGGACAGCAGCTTGGACAGGAACCAGGTCCAGGCTTTATATCTGGACAATTTCAAACCGATGTTGGGTGATTATCCAGTGGCAAAGGCATTTCTGGAAGAATGTTCAACAATGCCAAAAGTGAAGTGGAAAACTTATTCCTGACCTCAATAATAAAAGTTAAAATTTTATTCTTTAAAGGTTTAGGATGCCTGTAGCAGAGGGTAGTGGAAGGGTGATGAAGGGCCAGGCATCACAGACTTCTTTGGGGAATTCTTTTGGCAACTTTAACTAAAATGATGATGAAGGAATTGTAGCAAGAACCTGGATGGCCTCTTTAAAAAATACCTAAGATACATCTAGAATGATAAGCTATTTGAGCTGAGACAGACTTGATTGTTCATTGAACCCAATCTCCTCTTTTTATTGAGGGAACTGATGTCCAGAGATCACTCAGCTAATTCCTGTCATAGCCAGGGGACAGAATCCAGGCCTTCAAAGAGCTTTGTCCACATTCTTTTAGTGCCCAACACTCTCTTTATACATTATCTCATGACTGTCCCCAAAACTGAGTTGGTTGAGTCCCGTGGTAGGAGTAGAAAGGAACCACCGTAGAAAATCTGACACATCAGTGTCAACTATTAGGAAGGACAAGTGGCCACAAATCTCACAGAGTCCAAAGAGTGGAATGGCCAATTCAGCCCAATTCTTCTGGTCACCTTCAAGATTTGGGGGAAACAAAATAGGACTTTGGATATATAGGATGGAGTAGAGAATTTCTTCGAAAGCAGAACAAGAGAGCCTTCTAAGTCAAGGCAGTAGAAATAAGGGGAAGAAAGGCCCAGATGCCCAGGAAATGAGGTTACTGGGAAAAAGGTAGGGAAGCAAGCCCCAGCCACTCAGCTGCTATGGAAGATAGGCTCTTGTAGTGGTGATGGTGATGGTGGTGGTGTAGGAGAGGTTTTGAGCAACCAGAGATACGTTTGCATTTCCGGAAGAAAGGGCTTAGAGAGAGCCACCTGGGAGGCAGAAGCAAGGGGCTACCTCTGAAAATGCTGACAAGGCATTAAAAACGTCAGCCTTCACTTGTGCTCATTGATAGGATATGAACTGGAGATAGATGATTTCTGACTGGTTCCAGGAGAGGAAAAAAATCAGATTGCTATAGCTTTGAGTTCTTTTTTATTGAGTAACTAAAAAAGTATCCAAAAATGACTTGTTTAGTGGAGGAGACACATTGAGGAAGTGTAGAGTTGGAAGATTTTTTTTTTCCTATTAAAAAAATTGTCTCCTGATCTCCTTACACCATCATAGTAACAACAGTAAAAAAAAAATCATCTTCAGATATCTATGCATCAGAATACTTCTCAGAGACTATGCTGATGGAAGGACTCTCCACAGAAAATATTAGGAACAGAGTCAAAGTTCTAGAACCATGGTTTATGAAGATGCTATCTGCTTAATGTCTAACCTTTAGCAACTGCAGAAAGAGTATGAGAATTCTCAACAGTTAGTATTATCAACAATGATACAAGACAGCAACAAATGCCATGTACATAAGGATGGAATGTGAATGTAGATAAGATATGACTTAGAAGAGGATTTGTAGACAGCTCAGATCAAAGATACAATGAGAAAATGATCACCAGGACTGAGAGAGTTGCCTTTTATTTCATGCTAAGGGTTTCATTCAGTACTTTAGTGAAGGCTAATTTTAAGATAAAAACATACCTCTACTGTATTGTTTTCTTGGAAATTTTCTTAACAATAGCATTAATAAGCACACACACATGATCAAGTTTATTGATTAATAAATAATAGTTTATTTCCTGAATAGGTCCATATTTTGTTCCCTCAGTGAATGCTTTTGGTTGTCTACATGCAACTCTGAGTTAAAAGAACCTCTTGAAGACCTGCAACCTAGGTGAAACTGCCCTCTCTGGGCAGACTAGGAGGCTCCCACTTACTCAGTGATGTGCTTGAACAAGGCTGGGACTTTTAAAAAAATTCTTGCAATTACATGGTTCCACCACTAGATGATATGCACGTATAAGCAAGATAAAATCCCTCATATTTTCTATCGGCATCAGTGGCATTAGTGATGAATGGGTAAGTCAAGGTAGGCAGAATTCAATTGCAGATGTTACGGGGAAAGATAAGCAAAATGCGAAGAACTATCAGTATAGATTAGCACAATAAATACACCAATAGCAAATTTATTAAACACCTACTGTTTAAGCCACGGGTAGGCAAACTACCTGTAAACCAAACCCAGCTCATTGCCTGTTTTTATAAATAAAGTTTTATTGGAACACAGCCATGGTAATTTATTTATGTGTTGTCTGTGGCTGACTTTGCTCTACAATGGCAGAGGTGAATAGTTACGACAAAGCCTAAAACGGTTTCTATCTGGTCTTTCACATAAAATATTTGCCGACGCCAACGCCAGGTCTAGGCACATAAGGTCGTACTAGCTCATTTATCATTTAATCCTGGCAACTCTATGCTTGTGGGTATGTATTATTATCTTGTTTTACAGATAAAGAAATTGATTATGGACAGAATGAATCCTGGCACATGTACTAAATGAATACAGCAGGCATATAGGACAAATGCTGTAACTATTGATGTAAGACCTGTTTGACACTGTTTGGGTTGTATACCAGGATGAATGACAACTTCAAAGTAGGTTATAGGGGAATCTAGAAATACAAAATAAAAATTGGCACAAGGCCTGGCTGGCCTTCTGCGTGACTCACAGGGAGAAATGTAACCAGGATGAAGGGGCAGGGTGCGCTTTTGCTGCCCACTTTTCTTCCAAAGTGACACTTAACCAGATTATATTTTAAGAAACTATTTTGACAGAATGATTCTTAAGACTGAAGGGAATTCATTAGATGAAACAGTTGCTTAAATTGCCATGGAAACATCAGTGGTCAGGTGGAGACACACAGAATAGGCGGTCTGCTGAACACTTCTTTATATTGGCCCAGTTTCCCCCAATTCAAGGCACCCTTCCCCTACCAGCCTTGCTTCTCCAGTGTTATAACCTGGGTACACTTGGGCCCTCAGGATATCTTCTGGGAAGGTGGAAGTTGGGAGTGGGGTTGGGGAGCAAGGTGGTGTTCGGCTTTACAGTTTCCTTGAAGCCTGGTCCTCTTCAGGGATATATTTCCCAGTTGTTTATGAAGAGAAATGATGCACTGGGGTTACCTCAGGCTGCTCATTCCACTACCTGAATATATACTGGGGATTTCTAGATTTATTTGTTTATGTATGTATGTAGTTATTTATTGAAGGGTTCAGCTAATTGCCTCTGGGTCATACATTGTTGAGGAGGAGGGGGTGAAATCAGGAAAGGGTAATTGGTATAGCTAACTTAATTCTTTGTCTCACATGAAGAGCTGGGGACACATTGCCTAGGTCCTTTGAGGATTTCCCACATGGACTCTTCCCTAAACCCTATTCACCTACTTCCTTTCCTTCAGGAAACCCTGTCCTATTAGGTTCTCCACTTTTATTGTCCCCTTCTCTTGGGAGAATTTACTGTGCCTACAGAATAAAGAAGCCTTGCTTGACTGTTCTTTACAGTTGGTCTCTGTTGACTCTAAAAAGGGGATGATGCCAGTACTTGGTAACTTCTTGGGGTAAGGTAGGGTGTGGGTGTGGGTCAGAGTGAGGGAGCAGGAAGGAGAAACTCTGGGGTCTTGCAGAGGGGTATGGGAAAGAACAAGGGTTTCTATTCCAGAATCTGAAATAAGATAAAATTTCCCATGATAGGAATGAATTTTCTTCTAAAGATCATGCCATCTGAGATATATGAGAAATTTATATTCCTCCTAATAACTTGACTTGGACTTTGTGTGTGTGTGTGAAATAATAATCCTATTCTACTTATACCAAAGAAGCATTTGCCCTATGTTTCATTATGGCATGAATGTTCAAGTCTAGAATTCTTTCCTCTAATATCTAGCTATGTATTTATATACGTACATATGTATTTCTAGTTGATTTTTTTGTGCGGTATGTAGGGTGGTGGTGAGCTGAAAAATTGATAAAGATTATGTAGGCTATTGGAATTCAAGAACTGGTTTCCTGTAAAGGCCGGGAGATAATGCTTTATTTAAGGTAAATGAGCTGGGCTCTGAGGGAATTTGGGTCGCAAAGAAAGAGGCATTTTGGGCTGTGGGATGGTGAAGTAGAGGTATGGGGCTTATTTGACAGAGGGCGCACCTATTTGTGAGTGGTTTGGGAGGAGATAATTATAGTAGGGTCTAAATTTAGGAGTAGAGAAATATCAGGTTAAACTCTGAACTTGATCTCATAGTCTCAGAGAGACTTTTGAGTAGAGAAGCGTCACTATTAAGCTGTCGAGGGCAAGACCAACACATTGTGTTTATCTTTTCCTCCCTGTACTTAGTTAAGTGACCACTGATACGTGGTCCAGGAACTAACATGTGTCAAGTGAATACATGAACAACAGTGATAATTTAGGAAGACTAGTCTGGGGACTGAGTCTTCAATGAATTGGAAGGTGTGGTAGATTGAATTATGTACCCCAATTTAGACGTGTTCTTAATCTTAATCCACATTTCTGTGTGTGTGAACTCATTGGCAAACAGGATCTCATGAAGACTATTTTAGTTAAGCTGAATGAGGTAGGGTCTTAATCTGGATTACTGGTGTCCAGACAGAGAGAGGAAGCCACGGGGAGGGGCCAGAAACTGGAAGTTAACAGAACCCAGAACACAAAAGAGAGGACATTGCCATGTGATGGGAAAGCCAAGGAGCTCCAAGAATTGCCAGCCAGCCAGAACACCACCTACCCAGGAGGAAGCAAACCTTCTAGCCAATGGCATGATTTCTGGCCTCAAACTGAGAGCCAATAAATTCCCACTGTTCAAGTCATCTTGTTGTGTGGTATTGTCACAGTAGCCCGGTAAACTAAAACAGAGGGGAAAGACAGAAACACAGAGAAAAAAATAGGAGTGAGTGCAAAGACTTGCACGTATTACTTTCCTTCGCCAAATCCTCCATGTAAAACAATCAAAATTTTAAATCTCATTGATATTACCACAACTGTAGTTGGAAATAGCTGAACATGAATCAATCATTGCAGCAGTAATTGTAACTCGAAATAGGAAATGTTTCATAAAAATTCTGTTTGTATCACTCTTGACCATGTGGCCATACTTTGCTCTGCCCATTTTAGGGTGTTCTACAAATGCAAAATAATGGTTAAAAAAACCCCAGAAAAATAGAGTCTGTATCTGCTTAAATCACAGTAATTTTTTTCTGATTGCTTTGAGAAATAGTTTATTTCATAATATTATTTCATTTTGTCCTTGCCATCTCCAGATCAATACCTGACACCTTTTTAAAAAATGAGTTCCAGGTATGAAGAAAGGGTTAAGTCTGAGGAATCAAAGCAGGTTTTCTTCAGTTCTTTTTTCTCCCCCTGATACTTGGTTGATCTGTTTAAATAGAAGGGTTCATTTTCAAAATCTCTGTGTTATTGGGTGGAGAAATGAGGGCTGTAATCCATCTCTGGTTACGTCAAGTGGTGTCAAATTTGGCCTGCCATTCTCACTTCCTGTTGACTCCAAGAGAAAAGCTGCAGTTGGCGTCTCACAGTAAAAAACACGAAGCTCCGAGACCAGTCTGAATTACTAATCACTACATGTCCTGTTCAGTCTAATGACTTTCCAAGCGATTGAATGACCCGGCCAGGTTGGTGATTCAGCTTCTGAGGGGGAAGCCAGCAGTCCTCACTGATCTGCACATCCCGGTTTTCAGTTCCCAAGGTTTGATCCAGAGCTGCCTCGGCAGGACAATTTCCCCTTTGGAACTTGTTTCTTCCTGGACAGAAAGATGGACGCAGATGATGAAGTGGAAAGCCTCCTGGAGCAGGGCCACCTCACCATGAGTCTTTTGAAGGAAAGAGTTGCAAGAATGTCATCTTTCATCAGCTGGTGTCACTCTTTGGAACCAGTCACAAGTAGCTGGGTGTGGTAGGGTGTAGCCGTCTGAAGTTTGAAAGGAGAAAATATATTAAGTAGGAAACATTAAGTTTTTATATTTTGGCTTTACTGTCAGTAGATACAGTATTCCCTTGTTTATTTCAGTAACTACTGAAGGTTCTTGAAGGAGGATGACACCATTTTAGAGTACTATGTTCACCCGGTTTTCCAAGTCATCAGCTGAACTTTGCCGTTTTTACTAAGATGTCCAGTCACCATAAAAATGTCAGCACATAGCCAGTGGTGGAAATAGGGGTGGGAGTGTGGGGGCCACATGGGAATGCAATTCCAGGAACTCCCAGTCTCATATGCAAATTAGATTAAACTGTGTTGCTGCCAGAGTTCCCAGGGCAAATAATTCCCAATCCCACCTCTTTTCTTAGCAGTGTCTCCTAGGGGAACCAAGAAATCATTTTCAATTTATTTCAGCTACTGCTTGTCTTATAAAAGTCCATTCTGTGCCTCAGTCTGTCCATTTTGCTCAAGAAAACTCTTTACCTTTTAAATACTTAAAAAAGAAGATTTTGAGATCCTTAGGGAAAAAATACTGTGAGAAAATCAAAGTCATATTCTTTCAGAAAGAAGCTGAGCCTTTTGACTGGCTGGTGCCACCACATCCTTCGGGCGTTTTTCATACTTGGCATAAAACTTTTAGTCATTTCTCATATTCCCTTTGTTTTGATTAGTCAATGCAGGATAACTTGACAACATTCTAATGTGAAAGCTTGAGGAAGGGAGGGTGACAGGGAGGAAAGAAACCCTCCCGCCAGGAGCTCTTTCTTTAAATTCTCTTTTAACATGAACTTGAAGAACACATCCAGAAACACAGCCTTTATTCCCTGGTCGAGGCCACTTCGCGCTGTCTAGAAAGAGCACGTGAGCATGAACTCCCCAGTGGATGAGCATGCAAACTGCTTCTTTCCCAGTACACTCTAGAGGTGCCGCTTTATTTGCTCAGATGTGCTGTGGGCTGTGCAGACAGAATCTGTTTCTTCTATGTATGGGGCGGGGCGGGGGGGAGGAGCATTATTGGTGAACTCTCTATGAACATAGCTTTCTTTTATTGTTATTATTTTATTTTGCTATCATTTTTTGAGATTTTGCATTCTGAAACCAAAGAATTTTAGAATAGTTAGGGATTCTAGATGCTACCTAACTCTCTCTTCTATTCATTCCTTACCTGACCCATCTACAAGTTTCATAGAGTCAAAATCAGGCTTGGAGAGAGGGAGTGACCTGCACAAGCACATGTAGCCTTCAGTCTTTCTTTCATGATTTGTGCATGTTTGTATGTATGTACAGATATTTGTTGAGGACCTACTATGTTTCAGGCACTGTGCAACATTCTAGGACACAGTGGTGAGCAAAAATTGCCACTGTTCTTGGCTTTCTGTATCTTAGAGTTGACTGTGGCAAATACACATTAATGAAAAAAAGTCACACACAAATATACAACTTCATTTGTGGGAAGTGCCATGTGTTGCTATGAGAGCCTAAAACAGGCAGGATTGAGTTAGTCAGAGGGGTAACAGAAGGTTTCCTCAAGGAAGCAATGTTTGAGCAGAGGTCTGAGGGATACATAAGACTTAACTAGGCATATAAAGGAGGGAAGAGTCTTCCTGGCAGAGGGAGCAGCTTGGGAAAAGACTCTGTAGTGGATGAAAGCATGAGAGCATGAGAAACTGAAAGGCAGTCAGTGAGGCTGGAGTGAAAAGTGAGGGGAGCAGGTATGAGGTAAGGCTGAGGGTCAATCCCAGCTGGACACCGCAGCACCTTGTAGCTCATTCTTAAGCTTTGCCTAGGGGTAATAGGAAGCCTCCGTAGTGAGCAAATAGGAGGGGGTAAAGAGTAGATGAGGAAGACCATGGTGGGGCCTTAGCAATGGTCCAGGCAAGAGGTAACAGTAGTGTTTTTACAGTATTTTTTCCCCTAAGGATCTAGGCCAGTGCAAGAGATGGAAAGGAGGAGATACACTCAAGAGGTATTTAGAATGTCAAATGACAGGATATAGGGAGTAAGGAAGTAAGTGGAATCAAGTGTGACTCCTGGGTTTTTGGGCAGGGAAAATTGGTGGATGGTGATGCCATTCAAGGAGACAAGGAATGCTAGAACGTGGTTGTGAGGGGAAGGCGATAAGTTTATTTCAGGACATGTTGAAGTGAGATATTAGATTAAGAGTTGAATATATGGGTCTGGCCCCAAAGGCAAGATCTAGCCTAGAGATAAAAGATTTGCAAATGAGTTGCATATAGTTTTCTTTCCTTCCACCTGAGATGGCTCCCTCATTTGTTTCCTCGTTGTTTTTGCTCATTGTTTGTACGCATTGTCTGCTCGTTGTCTGTTTGTTTTTTCTTTAGGAGGCACCAGAAACCGAACCTGGGACCTCCCATGTGGGAGGTGGGTGCTCAATTGCTTGAGCCATGCTCATTTCTTTTTGCTTGTTGTCCGCTTGTTTTTTTTTTCCTTGTTGTCTACTCATTGTTTTTGCTCATTGTCTGCTTGTTTT
>JAQZBX010102588.1:0-11136 GCA_029593785.1 Cabassous unicinctus | reverse complement strand
TATATATTTTTTTTTTTTTAAAGGTGCTTAGATTACCTAAATATTACTCAGAAATTACAGGGATTCCCATGTTCCCCACCTCCCACACCTCCAACAACATCCCACACCACCATCCTTCATCAGTGTGGCACAACACCCGCAATGGATATACACATCCTGGGGCCTTGTCATCGAGCATAGACCACAGTTCACATCATAGACCACACTCTCTCCCACACAGTTCTGCATGGTATATGCTGATGCAAAATGGCCTACATCCGTCGCCGCAACGCCATTCAGGACAACCCCCTTAACTGGAGACTTGCTGCCTACAGTTACATGGTTTCCTGCACTTCCTAGGGTCACCCTCAAAATAATATTACCAAAATACTAATTTCATCTTATTTCTTTCTTCCTCAAAACTTTCTGTGACTCCCTATTGTCAATGATGAAAAGCACTATACCCTCTATCAAGGATTTAACAGTCCAGTAGGAAAATATATGAATACATACACATTAGTATAATAAAGTATTAAAGGGACTCTGATAGAAGTTTATCCCTAGTAAGAAGGAGCTATTTCAAGCACCAATTGACCAACATAAAGTATTCATCCACATAAAACTATTAATTAACCCTCTTCATTCAAAATGCTTTTTACTTCTTTAGCATCACACTTTTGCACAGGACATTCCTCCTGTTTTAGAAAACACATTCTATTCAATTTACTCATTAATCTTTAACCATTGTCAAGTCTTAGGTAGAATTTACCTTAGTTCACTTTTCAATTCATAACCTTTTATAACACTCTTAAAATAGATTCTGCAACCTGCTCTTAGCTATTCCCTGTGCTAGAAAGCATTATAACTTAGAGGATACCTTGTTATATTTATAAACAGTTTGATTTATTGGCATGAATTTGATTAAATGGAATCAAAATTTTATTTCTATTAGTTTAAGTTCAAGCTTATGAAGTAACATTAATTAAAATCATTGTTTCCTGTAGATAACAATCATTCAAATATTGAAAACATTATCATGATAACCCTGTATTTCTCTCTGCCAAGACAAATATTACTAATAGATTTAATTTTTCTCAGAGTGTATGCTTTCTAGATTCATCACCATTTTATTGTCCTAACTCTGTGGATTCTAGTTTGTTAATAACTCTCCTAAAAATAAAAAGGTGACCAGGGCTTATGCTTTTGGCTACAGCAGATGAGCTTGCATTGGTACAAGCATTCTAATGAGAAAAACTTAAAAAGCTGAATAAAATAGTTTATAAACATACACTTCTTTGAAAGCTTCTTCAAGCTACCAAGAAAAGGAAAGGACTTAAGGGAAAAGATCACAGAGAAAAACAAAACACCAGGAGATGAGTCAAAGCTTTCAGGGCTACTCTCCATTGAGAAAATCATC
Organism: Cabassous unicinctus; assembly: GCA_029593785.1. Lineage (NCBI taxonomy): Eukaryota > Metazoa > Chordata > Mammalia > Cingulata > Chlamyphoridae > Cabassous > Cabassous unicinctus. Next base: position 9,740 of record JAQZBX010102588.1, on the reverse strand, counting down.
TCTACTGAGCTTCATCCAAGCTTCATCCTGAGCCATGAAACTTAAAAAAAAAAAAGAAAGGAAAAAAAAAGTGGCTTCAAAGAGACAGATGTTATGCAGAGCAATATGCAGTAACATGGGTATAAGGAGAAAAAAAATGGAGTTCAGAACCAGTGAAGAAGGAGAAGCCCCAGTGAAACCACAATCCTTCAGTTGGAACCCCTTAAAGTCTACCAATATAGTAGCAAGGACGAAGTTTAAATAAACCAACCCTCACAAAAACTAAAATGAACAACCTCAATCTAAGCATGTATTAATGTTATCTGTTCCTTCCTTAATTATCTGCTCCCCCAACAAGGAAAAAGTATAAACTATCTTTAAAGAAAATTAAAATCAATGAGAGTAAAAGACTAAAATATGAGTAAAATAACTCTACAGCATACCAAATATTACGCAGTTATTAAAAAATCACCAGGGCCACCAGAAGACCAAATGATTGAAAAACAAGGAATTGAAAACATAAAATAGAAACTAATAGGAAAGAGATCAAAGACATTTCTGTAACCACTAACAGATTTCAAAACACTTTTGATCACTTAGTTTAAAAAAATGAATAACAAGCTAAAAAATTTAAGCAGAGAAATGGAATCTATACTAACAGATTCAGTTAGAAATTATAGAACTATAATGTACAACTGAAATTAACACATCAGTAGTTGGGTTCAACAGAATACAGGGCACAAGAGAGGAAATGATTAATAAATTGGAAAATAAAGTAATAGAAAATATATAAACCGAAAGCCAGTGAAAGTGAAAAGAAACATGAAAGGGGAAAAAAGATAAGGAACATGGGATATAATGAAAAGGTCTCACAAATATACAACCAGAGTCCACCAAACAAAGTAAAGAGGTTGAAGCAGTATTAAAAAATTCTCGAAGTTCTACAAATCCAAAGAATATATACAAGGAAATTATACCACAACAGAATCTTGGAAGTTGCAAGAGAAAATTGACTCATTACACAAAAGAGTCTCAATAATATTAACAGCTGACTTCTCATCGGAAATGTTGGAGGCCAAAAAGCAATGGAAAAGTATATTCAATGTACTGAAAGAAAAACACTATAAACTAAGAAATCTATATCCAGCAAAATGATCCTCTAAACCCTAAGATGAAATTAAGGCAATCCCAAATGAACAAAAACAGAGAATTGATCATTAGAAGGCCTTCCCTTCAATAAATACTAAAGGGAGCCCTTCATGCTTAAGTGAAAAAACAATAGACAGTAACCCAAAGCCACAAAAATAAGTAAAAGAGCAATGGTAAGGGCAACTACATGGGTAAATAGGGAAGGAATAATACATGATTTTTAAAATTCAATTAATCTCCAATCTGTTCTAAAAGACAAGTGCATAAAACAATAATTATAAACCTGCATTAAGAGAAATATAACACAAAAGATGTAAATTGTATGGCAATAATAGCACAAATGATAGGGGAGGGTATTTAGGTACAGTAGAGCAAAGTTCCTGTATATTGTTTGCATTTAATTGGCATTAATCTAAACTAGACTGTTTTAAATTAAGATACTAATTGAAAACTTGATGTCAACAGCTAAGAAAATAACACAAAAAATATGCAGTAAAGGAAATAATAAAATAATTAAGATGTTACTTTAGAAAATATCTATTTCCCACAAAGAATGCAGTAATGGAGGACTAGAAGACCAAAGATATAAGACATAAAAAACAAATAGCAAAATGGCAGACATGAATCCTACCATATAATGATTACATTAAATGTAAATAGATTAAACACTCCAATTAAAAGGCAGAAATTGGCAGAATGTATTTTAAAAACCATGATCCAACTGTATTTTGTCCACAAGAGACACATTCAAAGACCTATTTAGGTGGAAATTAATAGTATGGAAAAATAATATGGAAAAATACAAATAACCAAAAGACAACTGGAATGGCTATACTAATATTGATGAAATTAGATTTTAGGGCAAATTTTGTTATGAGAGATAAAAAAGGGTAATTCATAATGATAAAAATAGTATATCCATCAGGAAGATATAAAAATTAAAAAACATATGTGCATCAAATAAAGCCCCAGAATACCTAAAGCAAAAACTGATATAATTGAAGGGAGAGATAGACAATTCTACAATAATAGTTGGAGGCTTCAATACCCCACTTATATGAATGGATAAAATGACAGGCAGAAGAGCAATAGATATAGATATTAGATATCTATATTTAATCTAACCACAAATTGCACACATAATCTAATTAATAGCCTCAAAATAAGTTATTAACTTATACAAAGTATGTTCTCTGGTCACAAAAGAATTAAGACAGAAATCAATTAAAAATTAATTCTGTTTAAAATCTAAGCAATAACTTATAAATACCTCAGGACTCAAATAAGAAATTACAGTGAAATATAGTAAATATTCTTAATTTACTGTTGTAGCAATACAACATGTTAAAACTTGGATGCATCTAAAACTCTTCATGGGGGGAAATAATTTTCCGCCTCTAAGGATAAGATACTATATATATTAGAATATATATTAGAAAACTTTAAAAAACTAAAAATCATTATTTTAAATATCCAACTTAACATATTAGGAAAAGAACAGAATATTTCATACAAAGTCATTAATGATCCAGAAATCAAATGTAAATAGAGAATCAAAATGCCAATATTTGTTTTTTTGAAAAGGTTAATAAATTGTAGCGAGGGAAAGGTGTGCTGACTGATGGAACACATGGGTGTGGTCATTTTGTGAAAATTTACTCATCTATACTCATTATTTTTCACTTTTTTCTCTAAATGTTATACTTCCATAAAAGTTTATTTTTATCAATGTAGTCCTGACATCTTACCTTAGACCTCTTATGAGATCTAACCATTACACTCTGACTATTATCTCTGTTATTTTGTATGCTGTCCTCACAACATTCAGACTAAAATTTTTTTGAATAAATCAATTTTATTGATACATATTAATAAATCATGAAGAAGGGGAGAGTGGATTCGAGTGGATTAGAAGCAGCCTGAATCATATTTGATATCTGCAATATGAGGTTGTTCTTTCAGTGGTTACAATGGGTAGCACTGCTATGGTAAGAAAAAGTCTCTCTAAATGAGTATTTCCCAGAATGTGTTCACTAGATCACTAATATTAAAAGATGCTTCGTGTAAATAAAAGGGATGTAGGAGACATGCAGTCCATAGTTAAAAGCAATTTGAAACAATCTGTACACATTAGGATACTGAAAATTTGAAAAATTCCTACAACAAAACTCAAGCAAAATTTACTTAAGTGGATTTAGACATGAACACTTTCTCCAGAACTTATTAATAACCCTCAGAACTGGGTCTTTGTAGAATTTACTCTGGGAAATACTAATTTAGTTGCTGCAGGGATTTCTAATCCCTTATATTTGCTGCATTCTAGAAGTCTACTTATCTCCGCAGGGAACCACTTAAGTCAACCCCTGCATGCTCTAGAGCCTGCCTTGGAACAATTGTATTTGATTACATTTAACACCTAATCAAAGAAAGAGCATATTTCTTTTTGATATGTCATGAGAGAAAGTCATTTTCGGCAGTCTTTAAGACTGCTTGAGGTACTGGCAAACCCCTCCAATATAGCATAATGGTCCTGCATTTCGGACTTGGCTTTCATGAACCCAGGAAATCTTGGCAATTGCGGAGACCATGATGTCTACGAGCTTCTTGTGCCAGTGTCTCTCCTTCATCTTTCTTTCTTATCTGCTGATTCTGCTTCCATGAGTAAAAATCTAAAACCAGACAGATACAGCAACAAACAACTTGACTTTTCTCTCCAACTTATATGTTCTTGCTTATATGAAAACTTGATTTTAAAGGGCAAAGGGTTTCTAAAGTAATTTAAAACTTAACATGAAATATAGTCAATTTGGAATAAATTGAATATAACCATACGATATCTATACATCTGTGTTCATATTTAATCATAAAAGTGTATCCAAAATAAAATAATTGGTGGCAAGCACATTTTGTAACAATATTTTTCAATTTTTAAAAGTTATTTTGTTTTGAGAATGTCAAGATTTGCAATTTGGAATTTTTATAATAATCTCCTTATGAGAAAGAGTTAATAGATAGAAAAAGAAAAATGAGAAAATTAACGAAGGCATGTCACTATTATGGTATTTCATGCCAAAATATGTAACAACACAGGACTGTAGTTTTCCTCCACCCTGAAAAGGTGCATTTTCCCTTCAAGAAACTTCTTAATATCCACAGTTGTGGTAATTAATTGATATTAAACAGTATCTAAACTAAGTTGTATTGGTGATTAAAACTGAACTATTTTTTATTTAAAACTAATGAAGCAATAGGGACACGAACAAAAACTAGCACAGCACTAGGGGAGGAAGCTGAACTGGAGGCTGTGATAGAGTATTTCCTATTTCTAATTTGCTGCAGTTAAATTTGGAACTCAAATATGTAGAGTGACCTCAAAAATTTCAATAGCACTGTGACAACTGTGTATGTGGGAGAGAAATTTGTTGTAACAGTTCTTTCCCTGCAATCCTGAAATTCATTTAAGTGCAGCAATCAGGAATCGTGGACTTTGTAGTAAAGAAATAAAACTGCCAAGGAAGTCCCCGTAGAAGAGGTTAAAATCAAGGCCAGCTCTAAAGACACAGCACAGTGGCCTAGTGAAAGGCCGCCGAAAATAACAGCATTTTCTTATCTCAAAGAGCATCTCTTTCTTTTATAAGTGACACACTTTTCTGAACAGAACAACCTTTGAATTCAAATATATATATATATATATATATATATAGAGAGAGAGAGAGAGAGAGAGAGAGAGAGAGGGAGGGAGGGAGGGAGGGAGGGAGGAAGAGAGAGAGAAAGAGAGACAGAGAGGGAGAGAGACAGAGAGAGAGAGAGAAATCTGGTGACATAACTCGAAATGTTTTATCCCAAAGATGAACTCTCATGATCAGCCCACCTGCAGTCACATTTTAAATTTTCTAATGGTAATATTAAAAAATCTCCACCCTCGTCCCTGAATGTAAGAATTATTCACACGTTATTTAAACTCTTTGAGAGAAAAAGCTGAGCTTTTGAAAACCAAGCTACAGAGTTTATTAATCTCTGCAAGCAAGTATTTGATATTGAACAACTGATTGGGTGCTTGTACTTGATGGGGTACAGAGGGCAGATAGGTGTAGAACATCCAGGAAAAGAGGCTGATTTTAGTGATGCTTTAAATTGCTTTAAGAAACTCTAGCTATACAGACAGGATTTTCCAAGCACTAGAAGCAGATCACATTGTTTTCTGTAGTTTTGTCTAGCTTCTGGGCCGCCAAGACTTGGAGGACAACTTGAGTGATCAGCACACATTTTTTACAAAACTCTATCTTCCATTACAACTCAGGGAGACACCAGTGTGGACCAAAGAACTCTTAGGAGAGAAACTCTGTATACACTTCTATCTCCTTTTTTCCTTACTGCTCTCGTGGGTATAGTATCACTCTCCTAGACCTAGGAGAGAACGTGTGAGTTGGAATGTATACAGAAAAGAAAAATAATTATTAGAATAACCTAGTTTTATTCTACTGGGGCATAAATACAGTATAATTAGCTTTCAAAAATATCTATGTATGTTTTTGAAATTATGTATTAATCAATCTTTTTGAGTGTTATGTTTACGAAACTGCTAGCCAAATAAATAAATGATTTCCTGAGAAGCAAATCTGCCAACAAAATTAGGTAAGCTAATCTTCATACTTAAATATAATGACTAATGCTGTACCAAAAGGCTTCCTCTGAATTTAAAAAGATTGTTGTGTAGGATAGTTTACAAAAAAATAGCTATAATAATGAGATTTTAATGTTTTGATAAAAATTTGAATGTGCATTAACATATTAGTTTTTTAGAAAAAGTAGTTAGATACATTCATTTGAGGAATTAATATCTAAAATCAAATAGTACCTATTTCCTTGTCCTATAGCACACAAATTTTGGAAAGCTTAGATCACAAAATGAAATGCTACTTAAGACAAAAAAATCACAGATATACAAAACATAAAAATGTATAAGCATCTATTGAAAGTGTTTGACCTGCAGAAAAGTATATAAACCGGGTGAAAAGCTGAGTCACTGATGTCTTATATAATCTGTTTTGGGACACTACATAATGCAGCAGAAACACACTGCATAATTTCTGTATCAATCACTTACACATTCACAAGAATATACACTTAGCTTCTCTGCAGCTATTTATTTGGACATTGAAGCAGCATTCTCCAGGATACACGTGAATCTATTTCTCACAATAGGGAAGCTTTATTTGATCCTGGTTTAAAAACAATTGCGCAACTATGAAATAATGTGAGAAAGCAAAGGTTTGGAATCAGAGGCTGGTCTTTGAGCTATGTAATCCTGGATAAGAAAATAACCTTCGTCAGTCAGTTTCCTCACCTATAAAAATTTAAGAATGATATCTACCTCATTGAATGGTTTTGCCCTTTAATTTTAAAAATATATAAGGGAATGTCAATAATTATGATAATTGTAGTAAAAATAGCACCAACTCTCTCCAAATCCCAAAGGTCTACACACAGTGGCAGGAGTTACAATTAATAGGGTTCTCTAGAAATGAGGATAGTTGTGTCAAATATCACTCAAATTGTGGAAGGAAATCATGCTGGCCATTCATATTGATTCTCTGAGACTTTCTATGGCCATCAACGTTTTGGGCAGACATGGCTGAAGATCAGGTCAATGTCTGATTTCAAAGCCTAGCGGTTTCAACATCAGACAATGCACCGTGCTGCCATGTGTTGTAGGCTAAGTTAAGGATACTGGCTGAAAGAGTGGGACGGTGAAGCTTTGTTTGGGACATTTGTACAGACACATACAAGGCTAAATATTTGAACCCCATAAATCTCCCTGAGCTTTTGCCAGCAGAAGCCAGGATTCTCCTGATCCTGAGAAGCCCTAACTTCCCTAATATTAAAGCATAGAATGCATTTACGTGGGCAAGTTTCCTCACAAGATGCTGATTCTCCTCAGGATAACAGGCAGTGTAGGCCAGACAGGAAACTGTGCGCTAGTCTCCAGGAAGGGATGGCAGACACCGGAGGCTTGGCAAGATCTCATCCTATTTGCGGGAACTAAGTGTCCACAACATTGTGCGTGTTGTGCCGTTGGGTTTTATTTACTCACAATATAAGTACACTGAGAATCCAGAATGAAATAAATCTATAATTATACTTCTTTCATGCTTCAAGTCACACATTATTCATTCTAGTATTTTGTATAGTTTCAATGCACTTAATGATGAGGGTTTAGAAACCTCTTCTGAGATTTTATACTTAATAGTAAAATACAAAAAGCTGCATAACTTAGGGAAATATTTGGTTTTCATGCTGCAATAAAAGTGTCTGAATGAACACACTATAAACAATAATAAACAAACCACACTGCCTTCCTTTCTCAGCAAATAATGCCGGGAATTTCACAGAAATTCTTTCTTACTAAAAGTGTGAAAAACAAGTATAGGAAAAATTGCAATGTGGAAGGTTTGCTATACAACTGGATGACATTATAGGCATAGACAGCATGTCTCCCCTATTGTATTTACTAGATTTTGATTCAATAAGGAAAACAGAAAGAACAAATTTTGCATGTTAGAAAGCCTGCCAAGCAACTCAGGCCAAATTATTCATACCAGGTAGTACATATACCAGTGTCAGAAGAACATGGTTGAGAAAAACTAATAAAGGCAGGAGCAGGAGCAGATGCATCGTTTCCCTGTTGCCCTTTGTACTCTGGCACAAGGAAATGAGATCTAGCAAGGCTGGATATCAGATTTTGGAAGCAGGACCCTGGCCTTTGGGCTATGGGATGATACAATGCACAGCTGGAGAAGCACCAGGCCCTCCTCTGGCCAGCTCAGGAACTGGGATCCTTTGTACATTTGTATCTGTATAATGAGGCAGCCCAGTGAGAACACTTGCCATACTGGGCATGTCAGCATTTCTTTCTTTCTTTTTTTTTTTTTTTAGGTACCAGGGCTGTGGATTGATCCCAGGACCTCCTATGTGGGAAGCCAGCTCTCAACCACTGAGCCACATCGGCTCCCCTGAGTTGGTTTTTTTTATTTGTTTTGCTTGTTGTTTGTTTGTTTTTATTTGTTTTTAGGAGGCACCGGGGATTGAACCCAGGACCTCCCATGTGGAAAGCAGGTGCTCAACCACTCGAGCCACATCTGCTCCCAGCATTCTTAGTTGAGAGTATATCAGCCCTCTGATTGTAAAATTAGAAAATGGCTTCCAAGCCTTGGGGATGAAGCTGTGTAATAGGATGCACCAGTGTTTTCAAGCACAGATTCTCCACGACATCATTCTCTTAGGATTGATTATCTTATGCAGTCCATTATAGGCAGTTTTTATTTTATTTCTTTCTTTTAAAGAAGCTTTAGATTACATAAATGTTACATAAAAAATATAGCGGAGCTCTCTCTGCCTAGAGGGGCCTGCACCAAGTCTTGGTGTGTATTTCCATCTTTCTCGCCCATTTCTCAGCAAGCTCTGTTCTCTCTCCCATTTGCCAAATAAATTCTTTTTACTGGCCTAATAGAACTATCATATAGTTCTATCATATATATATAGGATTCCCATATGCCCCAACCCCTCCCTCTCCCACACTTTCCCACATTAACAACATCCTTCATTAGTGTGGTACATTTGTTACAACTGATGAACCCATATTGAAGCATTGCTGCTAACTGTAGACTATAGTTTACACTCTATCCTGCACAGTTTTGTAGATTATGACAAACTATATAATGGTCTGTATCTATCATTGCAATGTCATGCAGGACCTTTCCAATGTCCCAAAAGTGCCCCTATATTACACCTATTCTTCCCTCTCCCTCCCCTTAGAACCTCTGGTGGCCACTGCCTTTATATCAGTGATATAAGTTCTTCCATTGCTAGAATAATAGTCAGTCTATAATAGAATAATAAGTCTACTTTAGTCCATTGTTCATTCCCCAATCTTGAGGCTTTTGGGATGGTGATACCTACTCTGTTTCTAATTGAGATGGGGCTTAGATCCCATAGGGCAGATGGATGGAACTATCTTGCTTGCTGTTGCAGACAATCTCTGTTCCTTGGGATGGGTGTTGTCCACCATCATCTCCTTGTTAGTTGTCATGGGTGAGTCCAATGAACTGGAGAGTAGGTGTTGCAATTCTGCTGAGATTCAGGGCTCAAATAGCACATGAACGGATCAAAGATTCAAGTCTCTGGGACATACATTTATCAAGTATAGTGCTAATTATAGGTTCAAATAAAAGGGACAGAAGAGCCATGTGTAGAGAAATTATAAGTGAGTCTAACTCTTTTACACTGGGAAGCATAAATCCCATAGAATGGCCCACTGACAGGGTGCTGAATTCTTGAGATTGTCTGCCCTGCCTATAGTGTCTAGATGTCTCTAGAGACCTCAGGAGACCCACTGTTTGAGGCAGCTTTACTGTGGCAGTCAATGAGATCCCGCTGAGACATGCATAAGCATAACCTCTGAAATGACCTCCCGACTCACTTTGAAATCTCTTAGCTATAAAAAATCATTTGTATTTACCCTTTCCCCCCTTTGGTCAAGGTGTTTTTCGAGGTGCATTGCTAGTTGGCACTTGGTAATAATCCCTTGGTGTCAGGAAGGCTCATCCCTGGGA
>JAQZBX010102587.1:0-11141 GCA_029593785.1 Cabassous unicinctus | reverse complement strand
CAAATGTGTTACATCGTTGGTTAAGTTTATTCCTGAATATTTGGGTTTTATCTGTCATATTTTATTTTCACCACTCTTTTGACACTTTTAGTTACTTTTATTGATATAATCTTCATTTCTAGACTCTCTTCCAGTCCTCTCTCTCCTGTCTTTCCTTTTCAGGCTGTAGCACACCCTGTAGTATTTCCTGCAAAGCTGGTCTCTTGGTTAGAAACTCTCCCAGTTTCTGTTTATCTGTGAATATTCTAAACTTGCCCTCATTTTTGAAAGACGATCTTGCTGGATATAAGATTATTCACTGGAAGTTTTTCTCTTGCAGTGTCTTTAATATATCATACTACTGTCTTCTTGCCTCCATGATTGCAGATGAGAAATCAGCACTTAATCTTATTGGGTATCCCTCATATGTTATGCATTGCTTTTCTCTTGCTGCTTTCAGAATTCTCTTTGTCTTTGGCATTTGGCATTCTGTTTAGTATGTGTCTTGAAGTTGGTTTATACAGATTTATTCGGATGGGAGTACGTTGTATTTCTTGGATGTGGATATCTATGTCCTTCAATAAGGTTGGGAAATTTTCTACCATTATTTCTTCAAATATTCCTTCTGCCCCTTTTCCCTTCTCTTCTCCTTCTGGGACACACATGACACGTATGTTTCCACATCTCTTGCTGTCATTTAGTTCCCAGAGACCTTGTTCAATTTTTTCCATTCTTTTCTTCATCTGTTCTTTTGTATGTTTGCTTTCAGAGACCATTTCTTCAAGCTCACCAACCCTTTCTTCTGCCTCCTCAAATCTGCTATTATATGATTCCAGTGTATTTTTTATTTCATTTACTGTGCTTTTCATTCCCATAAGAACTGCTATCTTTTTATGTATGCTTTCAAATTCTTTTTTGTGCTCATCCAATGTCTTCTTAATATCCTCAATCTCTTTAGCCATCTCATTGAATTTTTTAAGGATATTTGTTTGAATATCTATGATTAGTTGTCTCAACTCCTTTATGTCATCTGGAGGCTTATGTTGTTCCTTTAACTGGGCTATATCTTTCTATTCCTTGGTGTGGATTGTAATTTTTTCTTGGTGTCTTGACATCTGGTTTACTAGAATATTTATCCTGGGTGCAGTTTCTCTCTTTAGTTTAGGGCTATCTTGCCCTTTCTCCCTTGCTGGTTGTGTAGTAGGAGCCAAGGGTGTAGTTAGTGCTGTAAGCTGTGGAGGCTCAAGCTGCCCTCATTGCCCCAGGGACCAGTGAAGCTTCTCCCAACTTTCTCCTTTGCCAGGGGTAGGAACAGAGCCACAGCTGTTTGTAATAATCCAAGTCATGCAGGCCTAGACTGTAGTCACCCAGAGAGACTGATGAAGATTTAAGCCCGTTTCTCCCCTACCTGGGGCAGGGATGGAGCTGCAGGTGTGGGCAGCAATCTATGCTATATGGGTCCAAGAGGACCACAGTTGCCATGATAAACTTCCGATTATTCAGTCTGTGCCACCTGAATGTACCTGCAGTTACCCAGAAAGGCTGTTGCAGGGCCCGCCAGCTTCCTCCCTGCTTGAGGTGGGGCTAAAGCCTAAGCTAGGGCTGCAGGCCGATCTAGGTGAAAGAAACCCGCCTCTACCATCACTGTAATTTTCAGTCATCCTGGCTTCCCCTCATGCTGGGGGCAGAATCAAAATGGCAGCTACCAGCTTCTTTCCAACTTGGACAGGTTCAAACTTTAGCTGTTCTTAAGGTTAAACTTTAGCCTGCTGAATTTACTGATCAGTAGCTGAAGTTAATGGCCAACCATCTCTTCCTCTCCTGTTTTTGGGAGATGAAGTTTCCAACTCCGGTCACAGAATAGCTCCTGGGGCAGCTTGTGCTGCCAAAGTAGGATGAACACCGGCCACCACAGCATGGCCTGTAGTTTCCCAGAGAGGCTGGTGCAGCTCCCCGCAGCTTCCTCCCTGCTGGATGTGGAGCTGGGGCTTAGGCTAGAGCTGCAATCTGATCTAGATGGAAAGAAGCCAGTCCCTACCAGCACTGTGATTTTCAGTCCACCCCGATTCCCCGCATGTCAGGCGTGGAGTTAAGATGGCGGCTACTGGCCTCTTTCTGACTTGGACAGTTTCAAGTTTTAGCTGTTCTTAGGATTATACTTTAACCCGCCGAATTTACTAATCAGTAGCTGAAGCTGGTGCCCAACTGTCTCTTCCTCCCCCATTTTTGGGAAGTGGAGCTTCCAATTCCAGCCGCGGAATAGCTCCTGAGGTGGCTTGTTCCTCCAGTGGAGGATGGGCACCGGCCTCCGTGGCATGGAGTGCTCTACTTACGAATCTTCTCTGCAGATAGGCAGTCTCCTTCTTCCATTCTTTCATGGGTGTTGCAGGATGCTCTTCTGGTCTCCTGGAGACCCCAAACATGTGCTTTAGATAGTTCTGGGTGATTACTAACTGCCTTGTAGCACGAGCTGACTCTAGGGGCTCCTTACTCTGCCACCATCTTGCTGGTTGTTGTATATTGATTTTTGATGAAAATATTTCAGACGGGAAAATTGACTGAACACTGAAATCATTCGTAACTGAGTAACCAGATCGCTTGAGAAATGTGGAGCATAATTTGTTGAACATGTAGATAAGCAAATATATACCTAAGGAAAATTAATGCCCAAGTTCTGTAATTTTCATATCTATACTTATTATTGTAATTTCCAAAGAAGTTACATTTTCTTGAACATTATTAATTTTATAATCTTTATTGTAGAGTTTTATCAATTTTTTTTAAGTAAATGAAGGCTATAAATAAATTAAAATTTCTGCTCTCTTCTTTGGGCTTTCTTAACATCAATATCACCTGGTTTTAAACCTCTCTCTTGTTGCTTCTCTTTTCAGGCTTATTTTGGTGGGAGGGGGGCTCCCTTTATCTATTGGTGTTTCTTCGCGTGCTGTACTCATTGCTTTCTAATCTCACATTAAAAATTTTCATGAGCTCTTATTCACTCTCTTGTCATCAGCTAGGACCTATTACTGTTAAGTTACTTCCAAATCTGTATTTTTAGTCCAAATTTCAGTCCTTAATAACAAACAATATAGACAATTTCTTTATCTATCTGATTAGATATCCCTCAGAATATTCCCAGTATTCCAGAATATTCATAAATTTCCTGTTTAGTCAAAAACATGCCCATTTACTCAGTTACCAGAATAAGTCACTAGTCACCATCACTTAGTCTTCAGTCCCTTTTTTTACAAATCAATTTTATTGATACATTTTAATAAAGCATAAATCCATCAAAAGTGTACAATCAATGGTATTCAGTATAATCACATAGTTGTGCATTCATCACTTCAATCATTTTAGAGCATTTTCATTATTCCAGTAATAATAATAATACTAAAAAATAAAAAGCAAACAAACAAAACTCATAACCTCTCAATCTCTCTATGCTTTCCTGCCATACACAGCTGCTATTCTGTTTCCTTCTCTCTAGTTTATTTGTATTTATGTTTTGTAAAAGCAGTCTTTTGTATGCAATATCACACATATTCATATTTTACATGAAGTTTCACCATGTTATACAGTCCACTGTTACATTTTTTAGCTTTCCTTGTAGTAATATACATGTCCTTAGAGTTTCCCTTTCAACCACTGTCAAACCCATATAATAGCTCTGCTAGTCACAACTCCACAGTTATTCAATCATTATACCCTGTATTCTATTATTCTACTGACTTGATATTCCTTGAAATTGTGCCTGACTTTTCATTCTGCTTGTCACTGCTTTATTTAAACTATTATTAATCTTGCTGCATCTCGGTTCCTTCATATCATACTTGTGAAAAATATGTGAAATAACATAATGGATACTCAATATTTCACTATGAATAATCTTTCAAAAGACTTCCAAGTCTTCACAATAAATACAAACAACATAGTATAGTCCACTATGACATTTTATGGTCTTGTGAGCAATGATCTCACCAGCATCATTACTTTTACTTTGAAATCTACTCTTAGGTAAAACAGGCTAACTTATTCTTCTTTAGAACCACTCCAGTGCCTTTGCTCATCTTTCTTCCTCTGTCTTGCACATCTTCCATTGCAATAATTCCTATCTGATAGTTTTTATTTATTCCCAGTCTTTGCTCAGATATGAATGCCTATAATATTCTTTCCCCTGACACCACTCACCCCTCAGTCTATACTTAGTGGTTACCAAGCCCCTTGAATATGATAAACACATGAATATAAGAAGGAATGACTTGAAGTGAATATTCTGCGTGAGACACTGAAGGATTTGGGAATGCGCAGAAAAGGAATGACATTGAAGACAAAGAAGGCATAAGAAATAAATAGATGGTTCTATTGATAATGGCAAACAATATAATCTTAGTTTCTAAACTAAAGCATATTATAGGACAATGTTGGACAGACTCTTGGAAAGAATCTAAGAGGTCCTCTTGAGAATTAGAAGTATGTACTTGACATTTTCTCACAAAGAAAATTTCAAACTATAATTTAAAGGCAAGGGAAATAAATGACCAGGGAAAAAGTGAGAGAACAGGCAAGATAAACAGAATTGCCATAATTGGAAAATCTGTATAATAATTCTCAGGAGAAAACAATAGTTGTAATGGTACTTATGTGTAGTCGTGGACTCAGAAATAGGTGTTGTAATAAACTGATTAAACTCAAAATTAATTCCCGATATTTCCTTTGGATGCTCCAATCATTAATCAAATTAGACTATACTAAGAGTTTTCCATTAAAGCAAAATAATATTGTTGTAGAATAAAATCTGAAAAAATAATTCTATAGATATAAAAATATAGATTTGTAAGAATCAATGAAATATCAAGATAACTCACTTGGACTACATAAAGAATTTATGGCACTGGGTAAGAGATAGACAAAGACAGTAGAAATGAGGTTGAGCTTCCTGTAGTTTTGGGAATACATACATAAGGTACTTTTATCTCTCTTTTCTGGGTCAGCCCAAGAAAATAGCAAGATTCCAAAGTTTTCCTATTGCCTGCATGGTTCGAAGGTAAAAGATATATATGTATTTGAGAACCTAAGTAAATAGTCTTAAGTCAGTATTACAGAATTCTTGTTGTATAAGCATGATGCATGGAGGAGAGGAGTATTTCTTTCACCAGGGAGTGGAAATGCCCCAAAGATGCTCTGGACTTGCATCCCACTTGCAGTTGGGATGAGGAGGATGCAGAATTGACATTCATGGAGCAAACGTCCTACAGAAGCAAAGATGTCTCATTGGGGGTAATGTGTTCAGATGACCACTCTGAGAACCAACTGCTCACCAGCCTGCAAAGCCACTGCAATACTTATGTCTCTCAGTACATGGAGAAACTGGTTACGATGCTGAATTGATTAAGATGAAGATTCTGACTCTTGGCGGAATGGGAGTTAGTGTCAGAAATTAAATTCAGTTAAAGAAATAAAGGGAGCAACATTTCTTGCCCACCAGAGTTATAGTCACTACACTTAAGGAACGGATACAGGAACTAGCAAAATGGATCCTGAAAAAGTGAGGTGTCATAAGAACATGATGATTGTCTTTAAATACTAGAAAGACTTCAAAAGGTAATCTCTTGTAGGTATAGTTTCAGGAGACAGAAGTAATTTCCAGTAAGTGTAAATTATAGAATGACAGATACTTAGTAAATTAAAAATAGAAAGCTTTTAACATTGAGAGCCATTTAACAATAAAATGAACTCCTTACTGCGATACTGAGTTCTGTGATTGGAACTTGGATAAGAACCAGCAGGAAGTACTATCGAAGCATTTATTCAGTTTGGCAAGACAACAGTTCACATGCTTCTAAAGTGCTACCAAGGTGGCAAAAATGTTTACAGTGTATCAGAACTTCAAGTGCATAAAATGTAAATAAACAAACATAAGACTTGCAGGAGTAGGTAGAAACACTTTTAAGCTTAAAACTTTTGTTTGTCTGCTTGTTTCACTTGATGTCCCTTTCACGCTTTACTGAAACATTGAGCGAACTTGGGGACTAATCAATGATAATATGTTACCAAGGAAAATTCTAGTTGTGCCACACATCCACAGGAATGCAATTTGAACGCATTTTTATGGGGGAAATAACAAGAGGAATTAAATTTTCACACTTCTCCATGAAAGCAAAACATTTGTCATTCTTGCTTGCTTTTCTAACTATCTAACTATCCTAAGCTGACACAGTTATCATTGAAAAGTTAATTCTTTTGCATCTTATCTGCTCTTGACAATTGATGATTAATCACCTGGATAATCTCAAATTATTTAAATAAGAAGTTTCTATATGATTTTTTAAATTTAAGAATTATTAATTCAATATTTGTGGGGATCATTTTTATGGGTTATCTGCCAGAAAATGTTTAAAATTACAAGTAACCTTCAGTTATTTGTAGCCTAATGTCTCTAGGCTTTGTGGTACCCTCTAACGTCATGGACACTGCCCAAGGTAATAATCACAATAATTGCTTCTATCACATTGGATGGCAGGCACCATTAACTGAAAATTGTTGATGTAGAACTGGATTAATATTAGATTGACCAATAGGAAGCCTAAGATATTCAATTAAAATAACTCATAACAAAAGCACAAAGTAGCGAACATAGATAAAGTTAGAAGGATGCTAACAATGTTCATTTATCATATTTTAACATATTAAAATTTCTGACAACAAAATTGATTTTTCATATATATATATAATTTGCTTTTGTAGATGAAAAAGAATAAAATGGGAAGAAATTTAAATTAATGGGAGAGGCCTTTCAGTTAGTCATCTGCAGAACTTAAAACCGACTCAGAGACTTAAGGTTTGGTACAGCTGACAGATATTCATTTCAAGCAACAGCAAGAACTTCTTATAAATCTGGCTGCATTGGTATTTGATCTTTTATATTAAACAATTCTTAAAGGATGTTAAGTGACTTGTCCAGGTTATCTAATAAGTGGAAGATCTAATTTCTAACCAAGACAGGCTTTGAATTCCAGCCTGTATCACTAATCTACGCTGCTACTTGAAGTCTAAAGCATACATGGTCCTTGGACTTATAAAAGATACTGAAATGAGACTTTCCTTTGTATTTCCTTTTTATTTCACTTTTGACTCTAGACCAAAAGCTGAAAATGTTTATTTAGTGGCTGAACAATCTAGAGAGAAGAATTTCACCATTTCTAGAGAACGTGTTAAATCATTGTTTCAGTTTTCTAGCCTGCTCAAGCACATAACATGTACTGGGCTGGCTTAAACAATGGGGGTGTATCTGCTTACCACTTTGAGGCTAAGAGAAAGTCCAAATCAAGGCATCATCAAAGTGGTGTTTTCTTCCAAAAGACAGGTGTTGTGGGGCTGGCTGCCAGCCGTCCTTAGTTCTTAGTTTGTCACGTAACAAGGCACTCGGCACGTCTCCTGATTTCTCCCTTGTCTTCTGGCTCCATTGACCCTCACCTTCTGGCTGCTCCCTCTGTGACTCTCTCTCTAAGTGTCTGAATTTCATTCCACTTATAAAGGACTCCAGTAATAGGATTAAGACCCATCCTGATTAGGATGAGCCACATTTCAGCTGAAGTAACCTCATCAAAAGGTCCTGCTTGCTTGTGCACTTGCAATAAAACAACAACTGAGAGCTGTGTTTCTCCTTTGCAGCACCCCCAATCGGGCGGGCCTTTCTATTGGAAATAGTCATGCTTAAGATAACACTTTCCTCTTACCTTTCACAGATGTTAGTTTTGCGTTGCTGTCTAAAGGCTTTCCCTGACCAATTCTGCACACATACTCCTTTATCTTTCACAGTTTGTTACCCCAATAAATTTACTTCATGCACTCCTAACTCTATCTCAGCATCTTCACACAGGAAGGTCCAAGCTGACCCTCCCTTTGTCCTTCTGTGATCTCATCTCTCCTCATTCTACTTTATCCTCACTGACCCCTGAAAAGGACAGGCCCAACCTTGACAGTAAGGCCTTTTCCCCTGGCCTTCCTCTGCCTAGAATCTTGTCTCCTCAGATATTATCATGGCTAACTCTTTAATACACTTCAAGACTTTAATCAAATATCATTTCTCCAGGAGGCCGATCAACACCACCCTGTGAAATTCTGCCATCTGACACTCTCCCACCGTCATATTAAGTCCTTATGATCCCTCTTCCTCTGTTCAGTCTTTTTTCTTTTGCAGAACATGTGAGCTGAATAATCCCTGTTTTGTTTACTGAAATATATTCAGTTCTGTAGCCTTCCCCCTCAAGGCTACAGTATTAGAGATATTGGGAAAGGAGACACTTTGAACTGAATAAAAGATAGAAGCTTTAGTGATACAGTAAGCTGTTGCTGGAGCAAGAAAGATTTCAGAGATGTCTGGCTAATAATGCAAGTAAAAGAGTTTATTGAGAAAGGAGAGAAAAGAGATACTATGCACCTGAGTTGTGGGTGTGGGCTTCCTCCAGGCAGAGAGACACACCTGGGGTCCCAGAGTAGGCTTTATTACGGCCGTTTTTCCCTCCTGCCCCCTACCCACGTTGGGAAGGGACCCCAGCTACTTGCTGTTCCGACTGGTTGCCCTTCTATTTTCACCTGTTGGGTTTCAGGGAACCAATGGGGAGGCCTTTCTGTTTGGCGTTATCCAGGGTTTCTTTTGAGCCTGGGAGTTTTAAAAGGGACCTCATGACAAGGGTCTTGGTGGACTTTTCGGCTGTAACAGTTCCGGCTTTGTTTTCCAGCAGCTGCCTTCCCTCAGGGGATTTCCAGGCCAGGTTTCGTGCCCATGTTCTTTGCAGGGTCTCAGATGTGATGGCTACAGTTTTATTGACCAGTCGCCTTCCCTTGTTTGCTTTTCTAGCCTACTGCAGTTCTAGAATTTTAAGAATTGAGTCCTAGAATTGAAACATGAATTGAGGCCTAATTAACCTGAACGTGATAAAAAAAAGTCGATGCAATCCCTGAGGTATTACCAGGGATAGGTGAGGGAATCAACAAGACAGTGGTGTGATAGAAATTAAGTTGCTTTATAATTTCTACTTGTACCCTATTGAGTCCAATAAATAGCTCCATAAACAAAGAGATTGCATTCTAACGCAGTCCCAGTGGCACAATGGGGGAAAAAAAAACAACAAAAACTAGAGTCAGAAGATATGGATACAAGTCCTGTCAGGGGATGACTAGCTGTGTGACCTGAGCTGATTCACTCTCTCTCTGAAAGTCAGTTTTTTCATCTGTGAAATGGGAATGATTATAGTTAATTCACAAGACTTTTGTGCAAATAAAATTAGATAAAGATTTATCTGGGAACTATTAACTTTGCTACATGGTTAAAATTTGAATCCAGAGGGAAGTGCTCATCTTTCCATGATCATCCCCTGACAAGCTGTTTTGGCTGCATCAAATCAATCAAGAGCATGCTAATGTGCTGACAATTAGAATAAGGCTATGAAAAAGGAAAAGAATGAGAAGTAGGAATTTTTTTTTTTTTTAAACCTGTTTTCCTTCCATATCATCCTTTCTCTCGCTTTCAGGTTACTCCCATTTCTCTTAGAGATGAATTGGAAAATGAAGCAAAAGCATCCTTACTCTGTTAGAAGCGTGAGAATGAATCAACCCAAAGCACTGCATATTCATTCAAGAATAATTGTTGAAGGGTGTGAAGTCTATTTTTTTCAAAGGGAAAGAATCAAAAGGCAACCTTAGTTCATCATGTGTTTTTTGGAAGACATCAATAAAGAAGATGAGCTTCCCAAAAGACACACTTTACCAGCACTTTTACAAATTAAAAGGTAAATTCCAAATTAAGCTATGACCTTTATAGGCTAAGTCAATGTTAATCTTTTGAAGAGGAATAGACACTTTGAAATGTTTGAAGGGTGACTATAAAACTCTTTGTTCTTATTCACACTTTAAATATCTGAGAGTTCTGAGTTGTTAAGTAATATGAAAAAGAATAAAGCAAAAAGTGTCTATATTAGTTTGCAGTGACTTATTTTTGGCTCTTCATTACCTTAGTAATAATCTTGCAAAGTGTTTAATTCTTAGCTAAACACAATTTTATATTCATTATAACATAGGCACACTATTTCACACATGAATTCTTTTGATTGCTTGATATTTTACTAATATTCGCATGTTTGAACCCAAGTATAAATAGTGTCAGAGGGAAAGAAAAATATTTGTTCCTTTATATAGGCGGATTCAGCTAGTCAGAATCCATACATTTGACCAACTCTTTCACTGATTTAACCAATTTTTGTTGGACATGACTAAATCCAGATCTACAGAAAAAGCCTACTGTGATGATGTATCTGAATTAACTGGCACCAAGTCTTTTTTTTAGGCAAAAATATACAAATTAGAACGGTCCGTGCATACTTTCTGTCTTAGTTTGCCAAAGGCTGCCAATGCAAAAATACCTGAAATGGGTTGGCTTTTATAAAGGGTATTTATTAGGAGTAAAAGCTTCAAGGCTGCGAAAATGTCCTAATCAAGGGATCATCAGAGATGATTTCTCACTAAAGTCAGATGTTGGTGGTCCTGGCATCCTGCCATATGATCTCTCTCTACTTTCTCCTTAGATTCAGCTGTGGACAATCAGGCATCTCTCCCTGAGGCCTCAGTGACCTTTTCTCCTTGAGCCTCTTGGGGCTTCTCTGTCTTTCTGCAGCTGCAAGTGAACCTGGATTCCTCTTTCTCTCTCTACTTTCTCCTTTCTCTCACATAGCAGGATCAAATGGTAGCTTCCTTTCTCTGTGTCTCTGTGTGTTCTCAGTTATATAAGACACAGCAAGAGGATGGAGAGACAACCTGCCTCACTGATGTGGTCCATTCAAAAGTGATCTACTCAAGTGATCAAATCAAGGTCCCTTAACAGAGTCAAGTGAAGTCATAGGGTTTCTTAACTGAATTTAACCAAAAGGCCCACACACAATAGGCTTCCATGCAAAGGAATGGGTTAGCTTAAAAACATCATTTTCTGAGGTCCACAAAAGACTCAAACCAGGACACTAACATTAACCCAATAGTGGATGAGTTGGACAGCATGCTTATAAGTGCTTGGAAATAAAGAATTAGGGTAACTGAATTGTTGGGAATGCCAAGATATTCTGAGTTAGATCAAATTCTAACAAAACAAATGACATGGAGGACCAGGA
>JAQZBX010102586.1:0-11144 GCA_029593785.1 Cabassous unicinctus | reverse complement strand
GGGGGAGGTGATGGAGGGTGTGGAGGTGATGGAGGGTGTGGAGGTGATGGAGGGTGTTGGGGGAGGTGATGGAGGGTGTGGAGGTGTGGAAGGAGATGGAGGCTGTGGGCTTTTTCTCTTCTTCCCTTTGGACCCTCTAGCTTTCTTCTCTCCTTTTCCTTTTTATTCTAGACCTCCAGGGTTCATTCCTTTGAACACGATATGGAAGATAAATGGAATTTTGGCTTTCTGTTATATTTATTAAGTTTCATGTTCCCTATTTAGAATTTTAAAGAGTCACACTTTTATATTCCTTTACTTTGCACTCTCCTCTAAAAATGAACACTTCCAAGTCATAGGCAGTTCCTAATTAACTTTTTTCCCAATAAATACAAATAGAAAATTTCTAATAGAAAAAGTTCCCAACTTCTGTTTGCCCTTGGCTTTTCCAATAAGTGCACTCAAATTCTTCTGTCATACTATCTCTCTTTAAAAACAATCAGCACTTAGCACTTACTCTACAAACCATGACTTCTGTTTGGTGTGTGTTTATTTTTTGTTGATTGAATTTTTAATTTAAATTTAATTTAATTTTATAATTTTGGTTTTGTCACTCAAATGAAATGAGTCTGCTGGGGCTCATTTATTCTAATGGTAAATAGAGTATTTTGTTCAGATAAATGTCCCTCAGTATTCCTTTCTTTTGTGACTCTGTGTGGAAGTTGGTGCCTGCTGTCTCATGGCTCTTTCCAGATTGTATTTTTCATCTATCAGTAAAACCAATATCTTTGTGGCATATGGTAAGGAGTGACCTGGGGTTATTTTAACTGATGAAGGACAATTTCCATTTATAAGGTGATAGTCACACTTCTGCATAGTTTTGAGCCTGCTGACCTTGCTTCTGTCATCAGAAGCCATGTTCAGGAAACAATAAAGGCTGTCGTTTTCAACAGTGTGCACACAAACTGCTGCTGGTGTGGATCAAACCATCTGCTCTGCCAGTGGACTTTGCCCTTCTCCTTTTTCTGTGCATATCCTAACTCTGAAAAGGGTTCAGATGATAATGCTATGCTACCCACGTCCTCTGATATGATTTTCATTGCCTTGTCTTATGAGAAGATTACCTCCATGAACCAAATGCAGAACTCCAGTGTTGATTGACCTTTCATCTTGGCTGCCATTTAAACTAGTAGGGTTCCGTCAAACCTTATGGAATTTCCTCTGGATCATAATATTAATTTCAATAAGTCTGATTACTATTTGAAATCTATATGTGTTAATACATTCAGAGCCTGATTAATCCAAGAAGATGGGCCATTCAATCGCTGCTTTGTGTGGGATCACGAAGAGTCACTCGGACAGTTCTGATTCTGGATGGAAGTGAGTACTTAACACTTGCATGCACTGTCAGGGGTGCCTGGAGATAGCAGCCTGGCCTTGCTGGGGCATGGTCCTCCAGACTCAAGCTTCCTCGCTTCTCTCCCTCCTCCTCTTCCTGCATCTGCCAGAGACCCTCCTCCGGGGAGGGTTTAATGGAATGTTAATACGGCCGTGCTAAGATGTGATCATCAGAAGACTGAACTCAGCCTAGGGCTCTCTGCACCACAGAGGAGGAGCTCCTACCTAAAGCGTTTCAGGGGAGTCCTGGGAGGAATTGGACTATGCTATAAATCCACCCACAACACTAGCATAACCATCCAAAGGAAGCAAACAAATGGCCAAAACTGCCTCAAGAAATGGAAAATATAACTAGACCTATAATAAGTAAAAAGATTGAATTAGTAATTAAAAAACCTCCCAGCAAAGAAACCAGGACAAGTTGGCTTCACTGGAAAAATCTACCAAACATTAAAGACGAATGAACACCAATTCTTCTCAAAGTCTCCCAAAAATAAAAGGGGAGGGAACACTTCCTAACTCATTCTATGAGGCCAACACTACCCTAATAACAAACCCAGACAGAGATAACACAAGGAAAAATGAAAACTAGACTAACATCCTTTATGAATATAGATGAAAAATCTTCAACAAAATACTAGCAAACCAAATCCAATATCAAAATAAAAGGATTACACACCAAGACCAAAAGGGATTTATTCCAGGAATGCAAGGGCAGTTCCACTTAAGAAAATCCATCAATGTAATAAACCAAATTAATAAAATGAGGGGAAAAAAGTGAACATCTTAACAGACACAATAAAAGCATTTAACAATATCCAATATTTTTCCATGAAAAAAAAAAATCAAAATAGGAATAGAAGGTAACTTCCTTAACATTATAAAGGGCATTTACCAAAACCCTATAGCTAACATCATAGTTAATGGTGAAAGGCTGAAAATTTGCCCCATAAGATCAGGAACAAGATACAGGTGTTCACTCTTACCGCTACTATTCAAGGTTGTACCGAAATTTCTAGCTAGAGCAATTAAACAAGAAAAAGTAATAAAAGGCATCCAAATTGGAAAGAAAAAAAGTAAAATTATGCCTATTTACAGATGATGCAATACTATATGTAGAAAACCCCCCAAACCCCAAAGGAAACTAATAAATGAATTTATCAAAGTTTCAGGGTACAAAATAAACATGCAAAAATCAGTTGGCTTTCTATATGTCAATAATGAACACTCTGAAAAGAAAATAAAGAAACAACTCCAATTAAAACAATAAAATATCTAGGAATATATTTAACGAAGGAGATGAAAAAATTTTACACTGAAAATTATAAAATACTTCTGAAAGAAATTAAAGACCCAAGCCAATGGAAAGGCATCCATGTTCTCTGTTTGGAAGGCTTAACATTGTTAAGGTTTCAGTACTTCCTAGAGCAGTCTACAGATTCCATGCAATCCTTATCAAATTTCAGGAGCGTTTTTTTGTGGAAATGGAAAAACTGATCCTCAAATTCTTATGGACTTACAGGGGCCCCAAAATAGACAAACAATCTTGGAAAAGAAAACGAAGTTGGAGGATTTGCATTTCCTGATTTCAAAACTTATTACAAAGCTACAATAATTAAAACGGCATGGTACTAACATAATGGTAGACATATAGACAAACCAACTAGAATTGAGTGTCCATACATAAGCCAACACATCTATAGCAAGTGGATTTCCCTCATTCAATGGGAAAGAATAGTCTGCTTCAACAAATGGTGCTGGGACAACTGGAAATCCACATACAAAAGTTAATTTTGACCCTAACCTCTCACCATATACAAAAATTAATTCAAAATGGATCAATGACCTAAGTATAAGAGCTAATATTATATCATTTTTATAACAAAATATAGTGAATTATCTTTAGGACCTTATAGTTGGTAATAGGTTCTTAGATTTTACACCAAAAGCATGAGCAAAAAGAAAAAAACATAGAGAAATTGGATTTCATCAAAATTAAAAAGCTGTGCAACCAAGATATTAAAAAATAGTGAAAACACAACTTATAGAATGGTTGGAAATATTTGGAAACCATATAGCTGACAAGGGTTTAACATCCAAAAATATATAAAGAACTCCTACAATTCAACAAAAAGACAAAACAACAACAACAACAACAACAACAAAAAACCAAAACAATTTAAAAGCAAATAATTTCAATAAACATTTCTCCAAAAAAAAAAATATATACAAATGGCCAAGAAGCATATGAAAATGTGCTCAATATCATAAACCATCATATAAATGTAAATCAAAATCACAGAGAGATACCATTTCACAACAAATAGAAGGGCTACTATTTAAAAAGCAGAAAATAACAAGTATTGACAAGAATGCAGAGAAATTGAACTGTCATACATTGTTGGTGGGAATGTAAAATGGTGCAACTGCTGTGGAAAACAGTATGGCAGCTCCTCAGAAAGTTAAATATAGAATTACCAAAGCAACCCAGCAATTCCGCTTCCAGTTATCTATCCAAAACAATCAAATGGAGG
The DNA here is from genome assembly GCA_029593785.1 of Cabassous unicinctus. Classification (NCBI taxonomy): domain Eukaryota; kingdom Metazoa; phylum Chordata; class Mammalia; order Cingulata; family Chlamyphoridae; genus Cabassous; species Cabassous unicinctus. The sequence continues at coordinate 7,233 of JAQZBX010102586.1, read as the reverse complement.
GACTCTAGGTATATACCAAAGAAATGAAAACATGTTCCAACAGAAACTTGTACACAAATGTTGATAGCAGCATTATTCACAATAGCTAAAATGTGAAAGCAACTCAAGTGTCCATCAACAGACGAATGGATAAACCAAATGAGGTGTATCCATATATGGTGGTTGAGAAATGTACCCCAGAAAATCATGTTCTTAAAGCTAATCCATTCCTGTGGGTATAAACCTATAGAAAGTAGGACCTTTTGATGAGGCTGCTTCAGTTAAGGTGTGTTCCAAGGTGGGTTTTCATCCTCTTACTGGAGACCTTTATAAAAGAATGAAATTTCAGACAAAGAGAGAAAAAGCTACAGAAGCAAGAAGCTGAAAGCAGCAAAACCTGGAAGAGAAGAGAGAGATCAGCAGATACCACCATGTGCCTTGCCATGTGTCAGAGAACCTATGGATTGCCCACAGCCAATCTTCAGGAAGAAAGCATCACCTTGATGATGCCTCAAACTGTAAGCTAATAAATTTCCATTGTTTTAGCCAACCCACTTCATGGTATTTGATTTGAGCAGTCTAGGAAACTAAGGCCCCATACAATGGAATATTAATCAGTCATAAAATAAATGAAATCCTCATACATGCTATGCCATGGACAAATCTTGAAGACATCATGTTGCATGAAATAATCCAGACACAAGAGGGTAAATTGTATGATTTCTCTTATATGAAATACTTAGAAAATTCATAGAGACATAAAGGAGAATAGTGGAAGGGTGAAGGGAAGGGGGAATGGGAAGTCATTGCTTATGAGTATGATTTTCTGTTTGGGATGATGAAAATATTCTGGAAATAGATAGTTGTGAAAATTACACAATATTGTCAATATACTTAATGTCACAGAATTGTTCACAAAATGGTCAAAGTGATTTTTATTTTATGTGTATTTTACCACAATAAAAACATTTAAGGAATCGATTTGATTGATTCTCAATTTTCTCATAATTCTGATTTCTTAAGCAAATTATTAAAAACCACCCCCTAGCAAAAATTTCTGTGGGAGAAGAGACAACAAAATTATAGCATTATGATTTAATAATATAATTGATAGTTATAACACTAACACTAGATCATTAAAAGAGGTCATTAAAACAAATTAATTTATGCTCGATTCTATGTAAGAAACAGTCGGCTAAGAAAGTAAAAGTCCAAGCACTTTACGCATATAACTCCTTTGATCTTCACAACAAACATATGAATTATTTACTAATGTCATTCCCATTTTACAGATGAGGAAACTGCGATACAAGGTGGATAAATTGTCCAGGTATGTGACGAAGCTGGTTTTACCTACACTTCCTCTCATTAAGGAAATCTTGACTGTCCCAATTAATTCAGACGCATGCTGGGCAAGGACATGATCTGGGGCAACTGTGGGAAGAAGCAATGAACCCACTGCTCCCCTCCCTCACCTCCGGCAAGCACACCTGTCCGGCGTGCCTTACTCCCCGAACACAAGCTTTGAGCTGCTCCTCTCCCCCTCCTCTATGGACCAAGGTGAGCGGGTGCCTGTTCACCCCTCCCAGTCCTGCTTTCTAGGAATGTTCTCATTTCTAGAGACACCAAATTTTAGGAAGCCTAGAGAGATTTTGCTTTCCAATACAAATAGCCTTAGTCCAAATTTCCTAGGAAATAAATATTTTAGGATAGCAGAGGGAAGTTGTCTAGACTTAGGCAAAGCTAAGTCCCCTAAGGCATATTTCCCAGCATAATTATCTGAAGGGAAAATATATCTCTGATTAAACAGCAATTACATTGCTAATTCCCCTGGGGATGTCCATGGCATGGCTTGGTCTACAAAAAATTAAGTACAGGATCAAAACTAATACAGTTTCAACTCTTCTGTTTTTTCTCAATGACTAGCAGCTTAACTGGTTTGCTGTGGCTGGGTATGGAAGGCTACTTGGTCCACGCAATTCCTGATGGATTGTCCTAATAGCACAAATCTCTGGGAAAAATTGCTACTTTTATGAGCATTGATGAGACTCAGTTACCATGTGTATGCAGCACTCTGCGGAATCAATTGAAGGCTGGGCAAAGGTATTTTATACCCACAGGCTGAGAATTCCAGAGATAATCGCCCTCAAACTGTAGCTAACAATGCAAGTAAGAGTCTGGAAGAACAGCCCTCCAGAGAGCTCTCTTTGTCGGTTAATTTAATAACTGTTCATCTCTCGATTTCACTGTGCATTGGAGTTGCTTAACATTAAAAAATCCTGTCCATACTATGAATTGAGTCAATTTTTGTCATTATTTGGGAAATGATATAGATATAGCATAGGAAACACTTTTGGAGTAGCTGTTAATGGTATATAAATGGTTTATTTCCACTTTTTCTGAAAAATTCATCCTCTCACCACATTTGTCTGATTTCCCCCCTGAAAGTATACAGGGGAGAGGGAGACCAGGGGGAAGCTGTTCACCAGTTTCATCTGTGCTAATTTATTTTCTTTATTTCAGTGAGGGAGAATGAGGGCAGTTCTGATTTCTCTTGCCAAGTGGGCATCATTCTTTGAGCATATAGCTCAGTTTTTTCAAGGCCTGGAGCTCCATCATTAACTTTAGGGTGTGAAGGCCATGATGTAGGCAAAGAAAAGGTTGAGAAAGAGACAAGAAGATAGAAAACATAATGGCAAAATCCTTCAACTGATCTTGACAAGGATGCAAGATCCTTCAACAGGGAAAGACAGTCGCTTCAACAAATGGTGCTGGGGAAAGGATGTTCACACTCAAAAGAACGAAGTTAGACCTTAGCTTATGCCATATGCACAAATATACTCAAAATGGATCAAAGACCTAGATTTAAAAGCTAAAACTGCAATGCTTTAGAAGAAGACATGGGGGGAAGTGTTCATAACCTTGGATTTGGCGGTGGTTTCCTAAATATGACATCAAATCACAGGCCACCAAAGGAAATAAATAAATTGTACTTCATTAAAATAAAACATGTTTGTGCATCAAAGGGTACTATCAAGAGAGCAAAAAGACAACTCACAGAATGGGAGAAAATATTTGCAAGTCATATATCTGATAGGTGTTTAGTATCTAGAATAAATAATGAATAAAAATATAAACCAACAAAAAAGACAAATAACCCAATTAAAATTTTTGCAAAGGGATTGAACATACATTTCTCCAAAGAAGATATAGAAATGCCCAATCAGCACAAGAAAGATGCTCAATAGGGAAATTCACATAAAAGCCACTTCACACACACTAGGATGGTGTGATGGTTTGGCTAATGTGTCAACTCAGCCAGGTAATGATGCCCAGCTGTTTGGTCAAGCAAGCACTGGGCTAATTGTAATTCAAGGACATTTCATGGACTTTAATCACCAGTGAGTTGATTGCATAGATAAACCTGTGATGGTCTGCCTTATGGAGACCAGGCAATGTCAAGCCTGCATCACCCAATCTCTACCCTGCCCTGAAGAGTCTACCATCCAACCCCCACCTGAAAAGATTAATCCTGTCTCACTGGATGAAATGGCAAAGGAATGCCCTAAGGTCAGTAAGTTGCAAGAGATTTCTAACTCTTCTCCTTACACACCCCCACCACCCCTCTTTTCTTCCATACCTATAACTAGACTAAAATCACAACAAGCCCCCAAAGGTGAAGTAAAAAGTATGACCCATGAGGAAGTACATTATATTCTAAAGGAACTGCATGAGTTTTCTAATTTATATAGACAAATTAGGGGAATGTGTGTGGGAATGGATATTAAGGGTATGGGATAATGATGGAAGGAATATAAAGTTGGATCAGGCTGAACTTATTGATATGGTCCCACTAAGAAGAGATTCTGGATTCAATGCTGTAGCTCGAATGGTTAGAAAGGGCTCTGACAGTTGTTTGGGTGACTGGCTGAAACATGGACCAAAAGATGGCCTACAATACCTGAGGTTGAGATGCCCGATTTGCCCTGGTATACTGAAGATGAGGGGATCCAAAGGCTTAGAGAGATTGGAATGCTAGAATGGATTCATCATTTAAGACCTCCTCATCCAACCCAGGAATGACAGAGGACACATCTTTCCCAGGCCTGTGAGGAATAAATTTGTGAGACTAACTCTATCTTCCCTGAAGAGCTCTGCTGTTGCTCTTCTCTGTAGTCCAGATATTACCTTGGGAACTGCTGTCCTGAACTAGAATCCTTACACACTATGGGGATGATTAGATCCTGGGCTGGCAGAAGCCAAGTAGCAGCACTTCATCACCAAATAAAAGGTGGGTGTGGTCACAGCGATGAAAGGCAGACTCAAAGCAGCACTCAAAAGATTCTGAGTCACAGAAACCTATGGTGTTGGCTCATAGATCATGGGGTATCTAGAAGTGAAATACATGGGCAGTCTACTAAATTCCTGCTTGATCTGTATAAGCAGAAGAGTTCTATGTCGAGAGAACAAAACCCTAACTTGAATTACAGAGACAGAGAATCATGGCCCCGTAATCAATTCTCAGACTTGAGACACTTTATAGACCCTGAGCCCCTTGAAAGAGGGGAAGGTCGGGTCCCCTTGGGGAAGGATCCTGTTAAGCTGCCAAAAATGCATACTGTTAATCTTTCTCCCAGCCTTCCCCAAAGAGACGTATGGCCTTTTACCAGAGTAACTGTGCATTGGGGAAAAGGAAATGATCAGACATTTCAAGGATTATTAGACACTGGCTCAGAAGTGACATTAATTCCAGGAGACCCAAAACGTCACTGTGGTCCACCAGTCAGAGTAGGGGCTTATGGAGGTCAGGTGATCAATGGAGTTTTAGCTTAGGTCCATCTCACAGTGGGTCCAGTGGGTTCCTGCACCCATTCTGTGGTTGTTTCCCCAGTTCCAGAATGTATAATTGGAATAGACATTTTCAGTAACTGGCAGAACCTCACATTGGATCCCTGGCTTGTGTAGTGAGGACTATTATGGTTGGAAAGGCCAAGCGGAAGCCACTAGAACTACCCCTACCTAGCAAAATAGTAAATCAAAGGTAGTACTGGATTCCAGGAGGGATTGCAGAGATTAGTGCCACCATCTAGGATTTGAAGTATGCAGGGGTGGTGATTCCTACCACATCTCCAACTCTCCTATTTAGCCTGTGGAAAAAACAGATGGATCTTGGAGGATAACAGTAGATTGTTGAAAACTTAATCCGGTGGTGCCTCCAATCACAGCTGCTGTCCCAGATGTGGTATCATTGCTTGAGCAAATCAATATCCTCTGATACCTGGTATGCAGCTGTTAATCTGGCAAATGCTTTTTTCTCAATTGTCATTAGTAAGGACCACCAGAAATAGTTTGCTTTCAGCTGACAAGGCTAGCAGTATACCTTCACTGTCTTGCCTCAGGGATATATCAACTCTCCAGCCCTATGTCATAATATTGTCCACAGGGACTTTGATCATCTCTCCTTCCCACGAGACATCACAATGGTCCATTATATTGATGATAGCATGGTGATTAGACCTAGTGAGCAATAAGTAGCAATTACTCTAGACTTATGGGTAAGGCATTTGTGTGAGACAGGATAGGAGATAAATCCAACTAAAATACAGGGGCCTTCCACCTCGTTGAAATTTCTAGGTGTCCAGTGGTATGAAGCATGTTGAGATATCCCTTCTAAAGTGAAGGATAAGCTGTTGCATCTGGCCCATCCTACGACCAAAAAAGATGCATAACGCTTAGTTGGTTTCTTCAGATTTTGGAGACAACACATTCTTCATTTGGTGTGCTACTCCAGCCCATCTCCTGAGTGACCAGAAAAGCTGCTAATTTCGATTGGGGGCTGGAACAAGAGGAGGCTCTGTGACAGGTCCAGGCTGCTGTGCAAGCTGCACTACACTTGGGCCATATGATCCAGAAGATCCAATGATGCTGGAAGTTTCAGTGGCAAATAGAGATGCTGTCTGGAGCCTTTGGCAGGCCCTATAGGAGAATCACAATGCAGACCCTTAGGATTTTGGAGCAAAGCCCTGCCATCCTCTGCAGATAACTACTCTTCTTTTGAGAAACAGCTTTTGGCCTGCTACTGGGCCTCAGTAGAGACTGAATGCTTAATTATGGGCCAGCAAGTTACCATGAGACCTGAGTTGCCTATCATGAACTGGGTATTGTCTGACCCACCAAATGATAAAGTTGGGTGTGTACAGTAACACTCCATAATAAAGTGGAAGTGGTATATGTGAGACAGGGCTCAAGTGGGTCCTGGAGGCACAAGTAAGTTAGATGAGGAAGTGGCCCAAATGCCCATGGCCCCTACTCCTGCCACATTTCCTTCCCTTTCCCAGCCCACACCTATGGCCTTTGGAGAGTCCCTTAAAATCAGTTGCCTGAGGAAGAGAAAACTCGGGCCTGGTTTACTGATGGTTCTGCATGATATGCAGATACCACCCAGAAGTGGACAGCTGCTGCACTGCAGCCCCTTCCTTTCTGGGACATCCCTGAAGGATAGCAGGGAGGGAAAATCCTCCCAGGGGACAGAACTTTGAGCAGTGCACCTGGTTGTTCATTTGGCTTGGAAGAAGAAATGGCTGGAGGTGCGTTTGTACGCTGGTTCATGGGCAGTTTCAATGGTTTGGCTGGATGGTCAGGGAATTGGAAGGAACGTGATTGGAAAATTGGTGACAAAGAGGTCTGGGGAAGAGATATGTGGATAGACCTTTCTGAGTTGGCAAAAAAGTGAAAATATTTGTGTCCAAAGTGAAAGCTCACCAAAGGATGACTTCAGCAGAGGAAGATTTGAGCAATCAAATGGACAAGATAACCTGCTCTGTGGCTAGCACTCAGCCTCTTTTCCAAGACACTCCTGTCATTGCCCAATGGGCTCAGGAACAAAGTGGCCATGGAGGTAGGGATGGAGGTTATGCATGGGCTCAGCAACATGGACTTCCCCTCACCAAGGCTGACTTGGCTGCAGCCACTGCTGAGTGCCCAATCTTCCAGTAGCAGAGACCCACACTCAGCCCCTGATATGGCACCACTCCCCAAGGTGATCAGCCTGCTACCTGGTGGCAGGGTGATTACATTGGACCATTTCCATCACGGAAGAGGCAGGGATTTGTTCTAACTGGAATAGACACATATGCCAGGTATGGGTTTGCCTTCCCTGCACACAATGCTTTTCCCAAAACTACCATCTGTGGACTTATCGAATGTCTTATCCACCGCCATGGCATTCCACACAGCATTGCTTCTGATCAAGGA
>JAQZBX010102585.1:0-11143 GCA_029593785.1 Cabassous unicinctus | reverse complement strand
CTTGAATCACAATATGTCTACAACAGAATACCAGTAAGTCCACTCTAGTCCATAGCTCTTCCCCTAATCCTGAGGAGTCTGGGATGGTGATGTCCACCCTACTTCCAAGTGAGAGGGGACTTATATCCCATGGATAAGATGGATGGGATTATCCTGCCTGCAGCTGCAGACTCTCTCCATTCCTTGGGAAGGGCGCTGTCCATCATCATCTCCCTGCCAGGTGTCCTGGGTGAGCCCATTGAGCTGTAGAGTAGGAGTTGCAGCTCCATTGGGATTCCAGGCACATCTGGCACATGGGCAGGCCAAAGGCTCCAGTATCTGGAAGTACATCTACAAACTCAAGCACCACATATAGGTTTGAATAGAAGGGACTAATGGGCCATGTTCAGGGAGGGCTTATTTGAGTCCAACTCTGTCACTCTCAGGAGCACAGATTCCAAAGTAAAGCCCACGATAAGGCATCAATCTCTGGAGCTATCCCCCCTTATATAGGACCTGGGTGTCTCCAGAGACCTCAGGAGCCCCTCTGTTTGTGGTGATATCAACTTTGGTGTTCTATGAGATTCTACTGAGGTGTGCATAAGCGTTACCTCTGGGATGACCTCCTGACTCTCTTTGAAGTCTCTTAGCCAAATGAACTCATTTGTCTTTACATTTTCCCCCTTTTATTCAAGGTCTTTTTCCAGTTGTATTGCCAGTTGGCACTTGGTAGTAATCCCTTGTTGCCAGGGAGGCTCATCCCCAGGAGTCATGTCCCACGCTGGGAGGAACGTAATGCATTCATATGCTGAGTTTGGCTTAGAGAGAGGCCACATTTGAGCAACAAGGAGACTCTCAGGAGGCAACCCTTAGGCACCCCATAACAATAAGCTAAGTTTCAATTTCAAGAGCAAAGACTCATAAGGCTACTCATCAATAACAAGAACCCATCAGTGGACCATCCTCCTTAGCCAGACAGTGCCCCTGCACTTGGGGGACTGTTGCTCCTCCCTTGGAGAAAGTGTCAGAGCTCTCCAGGCTGGGAATTCAGTATTCTCTCATTTATTGAGAGATTCTTCAACCACTATGACTATGCCCCACCCCTTGATCGTTTGAACAATTGTACATATCTTTTATCTATATTCAGGTGAACTTCCTCTCATGAAATCCCCATCCCTGACACCCCCCACCAATGATCCTCTCCTGCCCTTGTTGTAATCCTTCTGTGATCCAAAGCTTCTTTAAAGATGAAACCCATACACAGTAGTAACATACAATCTCAAGAGGAAATCAAGAAAAAAATCTATTTACAAAAGCAACTAAAAGAATAAAATGCCTAGTAATAAATTTAACCTAGGATATAAAAGACTTATACATTAAAAAATATAAAACATTACTGAAAGAAATTGAAGCTCTAAATAAATGGAAGGACACTCCATCTTCATGGATTGGAACACAAAATATTGTAATGTTGTCAGTTCTATTCAAAGTGATTTACAAATTCAACACAATCCCAATCAAAATTCCAATGGATTTTTGCAGAAATGCAAAAGCCAATCATTTAATTTATATGAATGAGTAAGGGGCCCAAAAAACCAGAACATCTGGAAATAAAAATGAAGTGGAAGAATTCACACTTCCCTATTTAAAATTTATTACACAGCTACAGCAATCTAAACAGTGTAGTACTGGCACAAGTACAGACATTTAGACCAATGGAATCAAATTAAGAGTTCAGAAATAGTCCCTCATATCTATGGACAATTGTTTTTTGACAAGGGTAACAAGTCCACTCAATTGGGAAAGAAGAGTCTCTTCAAAATGACCCTGGGAATATTGATTAACCATATGCAAAACAATGAAGATGAGCGCCTACCTCATACAATATATGTAAATTTACTCAAAAAGATCAAAGACCTAAATATAAGAACCTAAGCTATAATACTCCTTGAAGAAAACATAACAAAGCATCTTCAGGACCTTATGTTAGGAAATGATTTCTTAAACTTTCACCAAAAGCATAAGCAAAAAAGAAAAAGTATTGATAAATGAGACTTCATCAAATTAAAAAAATACTTGTGCATCAAAGGACTTTAGGAGGAGAGTAAAAAGACAACCTAAAAAATGGGAAAATATTTGGAAACAGCATATCTGATAAGGGTATAATATCCAGATTATATAAAGAAACCATACAATTCAACAACAAAAAGATGAAAGTCACAATTAAAAATGGGCAAGCGTCTTGAAGAGACATTTCTCCAAGAAGACATGCAAAGGGCCAACAAGCACATGGCACCATTAGTCATTAGGAAAATGAAAATCCAAACCACAATGAGACACCATTTCATACTCACTAGAATGTCCACTATTCACAAAACAGAAAATAACAGATATTTGAGAGGACCTGGAGAAATCAGCACACTTTACATTGCTGGTAGAAATGTAAAATGGTACAGCTTCTGTGGAGTACATTTTGGCAATAATTAACATAGGATATGGCAACGCACTTTTAGATATATACCCCAAACAATACACACTTTTAGATATATACCCCAAACAATTGAGAACAGGGACTTGAAGAGATATTTGCACACTAATATTCATAGCAGCATCATTCACAATTACAAAAGATGGAAGCAACCCAAGAGTCCATGAACCAATAAATGAATAAACAAAATGTGATATATTCATACAATGGAATATTGCTATTCATCAGTAATAAGGAATGAGGTCCTGATACATGTGATGAATCCTAAAGACATTATGTTGAGTGAAATAAGCCAGACACAAAAAAGACAAATGTATGATTTCACTGACATGAAATATTAGAATAAGCAAATTAATAGATTCAGAAACTAGAATACAGGTTCCAGGGCTTGGATTGGGGGTAGGGATTGGGAGGCTAATGTGTAATTGATATAAAGTTTGCTTGGGGTGGTGGACAAGTTTTAGTAATGGATGGTGGTGATGAATATAATTAGCACCATTGAATTATGTATTTGGATGTGTTTAAAAGGGGAAATTTTGGGTTGTGTATATTTTACTAGAATAAATTTTTAAAAGAACACAAGACTGTACAACACAAACAGTGAATCCTAATGTAAACTATGGACTATACTTGATAGTATAATTAAAATATTTTTTCATCAATTTTAGCAAAAAACTGTGTATGTAAGTGGAGGTACATAGGTATATTTTCTGATTGATTTTTCTGTAAAACTACAATTTCTAATAAAAAGACATTTAAAATCTATCATTGGAAAATGTAGCAGAAAGCAAGAATATCAAAGGCCTGATTGGGAAATTTGGAATGAAATTAGAGTAGAATGGGAAGAGAAAAAGATCACTTAGAAGACCTCAAATACCAGTGGCCCTGGGAGATTGCATTAGCACAGGTTTCCCTTCCATTATATATTATAGCTCTGACCACATCATAAGACCATGTGATTAAACACATAATAAGAACTAGTTTAATACAGAATCGCCATATATTCTGTTGGTGGAATCTGGGTTCTGCATTTCTAAGACTATGTCCCAATGTCCCAATGTCGAATATTTTGAACTGCATGTTTTTTCAATACTCTCCTGGTTTAGTTCTCTCCCAACATTACAGATATAAATATTTTACTTTAAATTATAAATATTAGCAAGAAAGATTGAAGTACTTTAAGACTTGTATTCCAGTGTTCCAGATTTTCTTTTCTTTTCTTAACACCTCACTTATTTAATCTCTACAATCACAAAGGTGCATAGTCATTCCTGACTTCCAGAAAACAGTCTCAAATAAAATATTACATAGGAAAATCAAGGAAAGAAAATTAATGAATAGACTAATCCTTGGAAGTATAAAAGGGAAGAGGGAGCAGATTACAAAGCTTCTTACCCTTAAACTCTTTAACACTGTTCTCTTTAAATATCATGTTTCGCCACCATTCAACCTGATTCTGTTTAAGCATCAGGCTGGCGCAACTTGGCATTTCATACACACAGTCTCATTTAATTCCACAATAACCCTGTCAGAGTTTTATAGAATGAAAAAATGTAGTTCAGGGAGGTTAAGTTGCTTGACCAAGCTAAAAATTAGAAGAGATGTTATTTGGAGCCAAGTATTTTGGCTCTGAAACCTGCATACTCTCTCCAGGCCCCTATTCTGAGTGAAAGGTTTTTCAGTGCCTCCAAAATAAACTCTGCCTGTTTGACAGATTTGACCAGGGAACTTTCCTTTGGAACTTCAAAGGTGCTGCTTTAATAGCACTCCTAAACTAATTCAGTCTTAAGCCACCTGTTTTAGACAAAAGGGGTGAGGTAAATTTAATCATATATTCCCAAAAAGACATGTTCTTACTTTTAATCTGTGTTCCTTTGTGTATGAGTCCATTTTTAAACAGGAGCTGTGGAAGATGTTATTATTAGTTAAGGTATCACCCAATTGAATCAGTGTGGGTCCTAAGCCATGTTACTGAAAGTCTTATAAAGAGAATAAATTTGAATGCAGTAGTCAGAAACCAGAAACTGGAATTCAGAAAAGGCAGAAGTCAGAAAGCTACAGTAGGAGACCAAGGACATAACCATATGATGGAAGACTGCCACCACCAGATTGCTACTGATTCCAGGACAAAACCTGTCTTTACTTGATTTTGGACTTCTCGCCTCTTGTTTAAGCCAAGCCCTAGCACGGTATTCATCATGGCAGCCTGGAAAATTAAGACAAGAGGCCATCCAAACAGAGCACAATAGCAAGTGAGAGCCAATTCAAGAGCAATAAAAGGGAGTCTCCCTTTGGAGGTCACGAAAGCTCCAAGATGGGAAAGTAATGGGAGAAAGTAGTTGGATCATGAGAAAGTGCTGGCCAGATGGCCCCCTTTTTCTTAATTTCCTAACTGCTAGAATTTTTGATTGTTAAACAGACAAAACTATCCACTAATCAAGAAGTAGAGCTGTGAAGAAATAGAATTACATTAATGCCAGAACAACTTATGAAATGGAAAATAATTAAGTCCTTGCTGAAATGTTTAAGACTGACTGTTGGTTGTTTTATTTAGGCTTGTCTGCATTTATCATTTCAGTGCAATGTTTGCACAGAAGTGCACCCGAGTGAATTCATGCTTACTTCTCTCTTCCACTCTCACATCAGCATATTCTGTAGGTTTCTGGGGAAGCTGCAATAATTTTGCAGCTCTCAATGGATCATTTGAAAATATTAGATGAAATATATGACTTCAGGATTTCAGAGCATTTATGTGCACATTACCTTGAACAGCTTACACTACTGGTTACTTGAGCAGCCCTCTTTCTCATGTTGAGTTGTCATGCCTTAAGTAATCTCAAAAATAACAAAAGTTAGGACCCAAAAAGTTCAAATATTTTTAGGAAGAATGATTGATGTCTTAAGACCTTGAGGAATCATGGAAATTGGCTGCAGCTGTGGCCTAACTAAAAATGAGGTGTATGGACAAAGTATAAGGCAATATTTGCCAATATTTTTAAACTGCTCTTAATTTAAGCATCCTTCGATCACATTAATCTACACCTATAAAATATTAGGTGATATTATTAGGAGACATGATTGGAGCAGGTAAGCCGATGTGACTTTTACTCCCAATATGAACTCTATCTTCCTTTAAGGAAATTTTACCATTCTAGGAGATGCAGCACCATCTCATAAGCACTGAATGGTTGTCAGAAAATCCAGGTTTACTCTAATATTTTGTTTCATGTTGCCTAAAGAAAAACTGAAGACTAAGTATTCTAATATTAGAATAGCCTGATAAATAGATGAGGAAAGGCAAGGTAATAATTGACTAAGTAGGGTTTTATCGACATTGGAGGAAATATTTTGACTTATTCATTAACTAGAGGTAATCTTGGAAAATATTTGCTGCATTTAATATTGCTTCCCCTTTCCTTGAATTAGGCGGCAATGCTGGGCAACTCCATTGAAAATTATTCAGTATTCATCTGGTCCCAGAGGCAGTACCCTCAACCTGCTATGTTTTTGCAATCATCCTTCTTTGCCATTTGTGGAAAATGCACTCTCTGCAAGATGTTATCTCTGAAAGCCTGTGAGAGATGGGGCAGAAGGCAAACTCAGCTGAGCTGGCTAATTCATTGTTTTTTTGTGTTTTTTTAAGATTTATGTATTTACTTTTTTTTTTAATCTCCCCCTCCCCCCTGGATGGTTCTCTCATCTGTCTGCTCATTGTTTGCTTGCCTACTCCAAGAGGCACCAGAAACAGAACCCAGGACCTCCCGCATGAGAGGTGAGTGCCCAAACACCTGAGCCACATCCACTCCCTGTTGGCTGTGGCACCTGCTGGCTTGTGACATCTACTCATTTAGGCATCTGCTCATTGCGGCATGTGCAGCTTCTAGCTCGTTGTAGCAGGTGCAGAATCTAGCTCATTGTGGCAGATGAGGCATCTGCCCATCTTCTTTAGGAGGCACTGGGACCTGAACCAGGGACCTCCCATGTGGTAGGCAGGCACCTGACTGGTTGAGCCACATCCGCTTCCCTAAACCATTGTTTAAAATTGAAATTGTTTGTAAAATTTTCTTTATTGAAAGATATTTCAGGAAGGAGTGAAGAGATATCTCTGGAGGAGATAGGTAATGAAATAACCTTGGGACCATTAACACTCTATAGAGGGCTAAAAATCTGTTTGAGCCAATCATAGTTATAGAATCAAGTAAGTTCATAAGTTAAAAGCCTAAGACACAAGCTGTGAAACCAATCTATCTGAAAGATGCAGACTTGGAATCAACTGTTGTCTAGAGAACAAAAAAGAAAAGGAAACAGTGGGCCTGTCGCTATCACATCTAGAATCCACTAGGTAGATTACAGCCCTTGGCTCCACATCATCCATTTTATCTAAAATCTCCAGCTAAAAATAATATTACCATGAGTTACTAACCAAGCAAACTTAATTTTCTTGAAGTAAATCTGTGTTCTTAGTGACTAAGTACATTTTCCAATCTGGGCAAATTAAATATAGAGGTATTTAAGTTAACCAAGTATATAACATGGATGCCTCTGTGTAAAGTTTAGGAATGATCACTGGATGTTTCCTATTTAGAGTGTGTGTGATATTTAATAGAGACTTACACTTTACAAAATCAAGAAAATTAGTTTTATGATTCTAATTTAGGACATGTAATTGTGTTTAAATGAGATTTTAAGTTGAAAGCTGTAAGAAATTTAACACACTTTGCAAAGATCATTGGTATGTTGGCAAATACTACTGTTTTCTTATCAATATATTCATGCTTAATATATTATTTAAAAGAGATTTTTAAGTATTTGGAAGATTTTGCTTATTAACATCCCCTTGCCAAGTTCTTGATGTTGTTAAAAATAAAAGCAGAAACATTAAATTTATAAATGCAGCTACTTAACTGATTGTTTAAGGGTGTTATTTCTTTTAAATTTGAGCTGATAAAAAATAATTAAAATTTACCCAAGAGTGATTGCTTTATTTTGCATAAAATTTATAGATTTATAAATAGGAAAACAAGAATTTAGGAAGAATAAGCCTTTGAAACATGATTTAAGCGAAGTGGTATATAAAATACAAGTAACTCTAAATAGCCTTTTCTGTATAAAAACTCTACTCGGGCACAAAGCATCTCACTTTCACGATTTGTAGAATTAAGGATGAGTGACAATAATAGAAAACACTGTTAGTATTTGACACAAAAAGTAATACAATAAATTATGTATTATGCTTAAAAATTATTGAAGGGATAAAAGATGGAAATTAAGGAGTGTTTGATCCTAGGTCACATCACTGTCTCTGAAATCCAGGTTTAGGAAAATGCTACTGCTCTGGTCATCAACCCTGCAGCCACCACAACTGAACCACACTCACAAAACTAGAGACTATGTAGTGAAATTTGGAATCCAGCTAAAGCCAACGGTATGCTAGAGTCCACTTGTTCATCCAAATGAAGACTTCTGAATATCATGCACTCCTGGAACGCTGATAATAAGGAAAGATGAGAGATTTTAGCCTTTCTACTTCTTCAATAGAGTGGAATGGAAGTTGAGATAGCTTAAGCTGTCATCCTGCACATGAATGATCAGGCGGTCCAGGAGTCTGTTCTGAGGAATAAAATTTTTTGAATTCCTGAAAAGAAAACATGTGTTTTGACATTGAAACTTTCATAGAGTAACTGAGATGCTTTTGTTTTCCAGCAGCTGATTTGAGGTAGGGCTATTTTTATGACAATTTTGTTATACAGTTTTTGTAACCCAACCTATCTATATACCATAAAACACAAACGATTTGCATTGACTCATTTACCTTCAAGCAACATGAGAAACAGTTCTTCTTATCCTGTGTCTCACACCATACCTAAATCATGATCCCCTTTAAGCTTTATAACATATAATTAATGTTCCTCCCAATATAAAAAAATAATTAAAATCTACAGTAATCAAAACAGTGTGGTCCCAGCATAATGACAGACATACAGACAAAAGCAATAAAATTTAGAGTCCAGAAATAAACCAATACATTTATGGCAAATTCATTTTCAACAATAGTGCCAAGACCATTCAATAAGGAATGATCCTGAGGCAAATGGTTATCCGCATGCAAAACAATGATGTTGGTGCTCTACCTCAGGCCACTTACAAAAGCAACTCAAAATGAATCAATGATCTAAATTTAAGAACTAAAACTGCAAAATTCTTAGAGGAAAACCTAGGGGTAAATTTTCATTACCTTGGATTTGGCAATGGACTTTTAAGATATTATGCCAAAAGCACAAGCAGAAAAAAAAAAAATTGAGTTTACTAATAATTTAAAACTTTTGAACACCAAGAAAGTGAAACTACAATCAACATAGTATGGGAGAAAATATTTTGCAAATCACATGTCTGATATAGACCTGGTATCCAAAATATATAAAGAACTTTTATAATTCAGCAATAAAACAACCCAGTGTAAAATGGGCAAAGGATTTCAATAGATATTTCTTCAAAGAAGATGTAGAATTGGCCAAAAAGCACATGAAAAGATGCTCAAGATCTTTAGTCATTGTGGAAATGTAAATCTAAATCACAATGAGTTTTAGTTTGCTAAAAGTTGCCAATGCAATATACCAGAAATGCATTGGCTTTGTTAATGGGAATTCATTAGGTTAAAAGCTTACAGTTCTAAGGCCATGGAAGTGTCCAAACTAAGGAATCATCAAGAGGTGCTGTCTCACCAAATTGCAGCTGTGGGTGATCACTCACTTGGCAGGGCCTAATAGTCTCTGCCTTCTCGTCCAGGCTAACTTTCTCCGGAATCCCTCAAGTAGGCCACCAGGCAAATGGCTTGTCTCTCTCCTTTCCTCTAGGCCTTATCTCTTTCAGCCTCTCCTGGGCCCTTTTCCTTGGGTCACTGATTCCAGCCTCCAGCCTCTGGAACCTCTCACTTGGCTTTTAGTCCTTCATTCATAAATAAATCCAGTAAGAGGATTAAGACCCACACAGAGTCATGCAATCAAATCAAAGCCCTTAACAGAAGTATTTTAATCAAGAGTTTCCAGCTACAATAGGTTTACATGCATAGAAACAGATGAGCTCTAAAGACATGATCTTTTCTGGGATCCACAAAAAGTTTCAAACTAACACACAATGAGATACCACTTCTAACCTAAAAGGATGGCAATAATAATAATAATAAAAGAAATAAAATAGCAAATGTTAATGAGGATGTGGAAAAATTGGAATTCTTGTGTATAGGTGGTGGATATATGCATTGTGGAAAAGTTTGTTGATGTCTCAAAAATTAAACATAGAATTACCATAAGACCAGCAATTCCAGTCCTCCATGTAAAACCAAAAGAATTTTTAACAGGTTCTTAAACAAATGCATGTACAACCATGTTCATAGCAACACTATTCACAATAGCTTGAAGTAGAAACAGGCCAAATATCCATCAAAAGGTGATGGATAAATAAATTGTTATATAATTGTTATATATCCCTACAATGGAAAATATTCTGCCTCAAAAAGGAATGAAGGGTTTCTACATGCTGCAGTGTGATTGAACCAAGGAAATATTATGCTAAATGAAAAAGCCAGACACAACATATCACATATTATATTTCCATTTATATTAAATATCCCAAATAAGTTTACCCATAGGACACAGATTGGTAGTTAACAGTGGGTGGCAGAGGGGTCGAGAGAGAGGACTGGATGGGAGCAACTACTTAATGGGTCTGGGGTTTTCTCTGGGATGATTAAAATGGAAGTAGATAGAGGTGGTGGGTACACAACATTTTGAATGTACGAAATTCCATTGAATTGCTTATTTTAAAATAGTAATTTTATGTTATGTAAATTTCACCTCAAACACTCACAGACACACACACAACCATGGAAAATGTTAATATATCACCCTTCTAAACAGTGGGGTCAAAATAGAACTATTAAAGTGGTATCGTTAAATCTCCTGATTCAGTTGAAAGATACTTTGATATAGGAATAAAGGAAAAGAACAGAGAATGGAAACAAAACTGAAAAAGTAAGTGAAAATAAAATAAAAGATCCTACATTATTTTGACCCTGAGGAATAAAATTTAAATATGCATAAACAATTTGTGAAGCTGGACTAGCATCTACTAAAACTGACTGCTTCTGTCTTTGTATTATTCCAAATGCAAATGAAAGAATAGAGTCATGGATGATAAATTGTACTTAGTTTAATAATTCAGGGCTTGTTCTAACAATCGAGAAGATGTTTTGTCAGTATGTACACACAAAAGGACTATCAATATATGATTTATTTAGATGATAAAGTAAATTATAAAATATAAAATGTAAGAGAATTACTACATGGCCCAGAGTTAAAAACAAACCTTTGGGGGAAGGGGGCTCTCAGGAGTGTTGCCCTGAAGACTCAATTTTATAATATCTTAAAATTCTATGCTCTCTTAAATTTATGGAAATCATCTGTGCATACAGACATTTTCATTAAAAAGATCATTTGATAAATTGACGATATTATATATATGTTGCCATAAATGTTCCAAGTGTTTTCCTGGTTTATTTATTTTGCAGTTTAGCTTATCATTTAAATTGTTTAAATTGTGCAAGTTTGCATTTCTATTTACTTGAATATATAAAATTTCCTTTTAAAGGATTACATTTGCAAATGCTTCCTTGTCCCA
>JAQZBX010102584.1:0-11146 GCA_029593785.1 Cabassous unicinctus | reverse complement strand
TTTGAGGGTTCCTATGATGTTAGATTCTGTCTCAATTATTACCACTGCTATTATCTAAGAGAAATGGCCATGCAAATATCACCATTCCTAAATTGATACTAAATGAACACATCCCTGAGAAATGATCTCACATCATCTCATATCTGCTCCAGCTTTATTTATTCTGCTCTTTAAATTTCTATTCTAAGATTTTTTTTTTTAGTTGTAGAGCACTGAAAAGTGGAAATTTGCTATTATTTCAATGAAATTCAATCCTTTCTCAGTAGGGATGTTTGTCCTATGTCTCCATCAGATCAATCCTATTAGAACAAAGTAATCAAAGACTTAATTCTTAAGTGTGAATTTGTGACCCAGTCTAATAATTATCAGAACCTCAGTTTTAAAACAATTTTGCAAGGAGAACTCGTACATTTCTATTAGAATATTTGATAGCAGAATGTGATGTAAATATATTCTCAAAATTCCTCTAAAACAACAAACAAATTTATTTCCAGAGACACATCACTGACTATAATGCGAACAACATGTTTTCTTTATGTAGAAATCAAGAGATTTGAAACCACAGCAACTTAAAATTTATTTTCTTACTTAAGGTCTTTTGAAATGATTTTTCTGGAGTAAAGAAAAAAAAACTGCTTCAAAAATATTTGAAATATCTGTATTCAAATGATGACCTTGTACCTGAAAATATATGGCTCATTCAAAACATAAAATAAAATTAGATACTAGTTAACATGAATAGAATTCCACTACCCCAGACCCCATTTTTTCCCTTAAAGTGGAATTCAAATGCAGAGAATTAGCCATCTGCTATGATTGTCTCACTTAAATATCAACATGTAATAATAATATATTTAACACTCAAGTTAATATTTTTTCACTGTTCATTTCTCAAAAATTTATCTTGCCCTCACACATAAATTTGTTGATTTCCTATGTTCTTATGCAGCTTCACTCTCAGATCATTTGTCAAAGTCATCATTTATTACTGTTGTTGTGAATATTTTATTAATATCTAGCTGTAACACTGCACTGACCTTGTAATTTGCATAAACACAATAACTGTTTCTGTTTGTCAAAACAACTGTATCCTCAGAGCATATATTTCAAACATATAGTATATTCTGAAAATATTTTTGAATGAATGGTGAGTCATGGAATGAGTGGTAGTTGGTAATATTTGTTAAAACTTATATGCAGTTTTATATTTACTTGACATTGTATAAATGAATTACATCTACAAAGACATTTAACCTTATAACAACTCTAAGAGGTGGTTCTGTTATTAACTATAATCACAGATGATGATTCAGATGCACATCGATTCCAAAGGCTCTGCTCAAGTCCACATTGCTCACTTGCTCCATTTGCCCTTATACTATCAGATCCACACAAGCTTCTGGATATGGCTTTTGCATGCTACAGATAAAAAAAAAAAAATTTAGCCTATTTTTCTTTCCCACTGACCTATTACAAAAATTTATTAGATCCTTTCTGGAACTCTGAAAATGAAATTGAAACGATATACTAATATTTAATATGTGAATAATTAAGTCCAAAGGAAAACAAAATGTAGTTCCAAGAATAATTACAACTGGCTACTACACACAGATGGAACAAAATCTGAAAAGCTTGATAGCATAACTTTGTGAGACTTTTTAAAAATATTTTTTTTTACTTTTAAAGAAATTTTAGATTACATAAATGGTACTTAAAAATAATGGGATTCCCCTATACTCCACCCCTTCCCCCACACACGTTCCCACATTAATATCTTTCATTAGTGTGATACATTTGTTACAATAGATGAGCACATATTGAAGCACTGTACTAGCCAAGGACTGTAGTTTACATTATAGTTTATACTTTGCCCACACAATTTTATAGGTATTGACAAAATGTATAATGGCCTGTATCTCTCATTGCAATGTCATGCAGGACAAATGTCCCCAATGCCCCCATGTTGCACCTATTCTTCCCTGTGCCTACCCTCAGAAACTCTGTTTGACACTGTCTTTATATTAATGATACAAGTTCTTAAATTGCTAGAATAATCATAAGTTTACTTTAGTCCATAGTTGCTTTCTACCCTTATGTTTGTTGATTCATTAATCTTGAGGATTTGGGGATGGTGAGGCCCATCGTGTCTATGATTGAGTGAGGGCTTAGATCCCATGAGGTAGATGGGTGGAACTGTATTGCTTGCAGTTGCAGATACTCTTCTCTTCCTGGGAGGGGAGTTGTCCATCATCATCTTTTTGTTGTCCTGGGGGAGTCCAATGAACTGATGAGTAGGTACTTCAACTCTGCTGAGAACAAAGCTCAACCAGCATATGAACAGACCAAATATTTAAGTCTCTGGGACATATATTTAACAAGTATAGTCTTAAATATAGGTTCAAATAAAAGGGGCAGAAGAGCCATGTATAGGAAAATTATAAATGAATCTAATTCTGACATAGGGGAACTTATTCCAAAGTAAGATTCATTGACAGGGAGCCGAATTCCTGAGATTGTCTGCCCTGCTTATAGTGTCTAGATGTCTCTAAAGCCCTCAGGAGTCTCAATGTTTGAGGCACCATTTACCTTGCCAGTCAATGAGATCTTGCTGAGACATGCATAAGCGTACTGTCTGGATTAACCTACAGACTCACTTTGAAGTCTCCTAGCCATTAAAAAATCATTTGTATATAATACTTCTCCTTTTGGCCAAGGTCTTTTTTACAGATTCATTGCTAGTCAGAGCTTGGAAATAATACCTTGGAGCCAGGGATGCACATCTCCAGGAGTCATGTCCCATACCAGTGGAAAGGTAAAGTGTTTACATGCTGAGTTTGGTTTAGGGAGAGGCCACATTTGAGCAACAAGGAGTCTTTCAGGAGGTAACTCATAGGCAAAATATAATACTAGATTAAATTTCAATTTCACTAAAAAAGGTTCTGAAGTACTACCTTCAATATCAAGGGCCTGGAGTAATGGGGTGTCGTTCTTCACTAGTCACTGCCCATGTACTCCGGATTTTTGTTGCTCTGTTACAGAATGTAGCAGGATTTCCTGAAGGGAAATTCAATATTTTTCAATTATCATGTGGGGCTCCACCCACGAGATAATGCTCTATGACCACTTTACATATTCATATGCATAGAGGAATGTCCTAGGTGCATTCCTCCTCACACATCCCCCCATCACCAACACCCCACACCAGTGATCCTTCCCAGCCAAATATGTGACCCTTCATTATTATATAGACAAATTGAAAACTTTTCTGTTTCAATGGAGTTTGTCAAGATAGTGAAAAGGCAACATAATCATGGGAGAATATATTTAGTAACCATCTACCCAAAAATGGCATGCTATCCACCATATATAAAGTAATCCTATACCTCAAAAATAAAAACACAAACAACCCATTTTAAAAAATGGTGAGCTATTTGAATAGACACTTCTCCAATGAAGAAACATGAATCGCTAAAAAATAACTTAAAAAGATGCTTAACATCACTAACTTTAGGAAAATGCAATTCAAAACTACAATGAGATATCGTCTTACACCCATTAGATTGGCAGGTTTTATAAAAGCAGAAAACAACAAGTCTTGGAAAGGATGTGGAGGAAAGGGGACACTCATCCACTACTGGTGGGACTGTAGAATGGTGCAGCCATGGTGGAAGACAGCTTGGTGTTTCCTCAGGAAGAAAACTATAGAACTGCCATAGGATCCAGCAATCCCACTTCTAAGTATATACCCAGAAAACGTGAAAGCAGGAACATGAACAGATATAAGCACACCAATATTCATAGTGACATTATTCACTATTGCCAAAAGTTGGAAGTAATGCAAACATCCATAAACAGATGAATGGATAAGCAAATTGTGAAATATATATAGAATGCAATATTACTCAGCTGTAAGAAGGAAGGCAGTATAAACACAAAGGACAACATGGATGATTCTTGAAGAGCTTGAAGTCACTGAAGGACAAATATTATGTGACTTCAGCGATATGACTTAAGCAAATTGAGCAGACTCACAGAGCTAGAGTCTGGAAGACAGGTTATCAGGAGACAGAAAGGGAGTAGAGGGTGGTGAGCCGATGCTCAATATGGGTAAAATCTATGATGAGCTGGAAGGAGGTGGTTGGGCAGTGAATGAGGGTCATAGTGGTGCAGATATGTGATTGGGTTCGAGTGTGCAGAAATCTTAGGGGGAGTAGGGTGGGAACTTGGACAATACTATCCATGGAACTAAGGGGAGGGCTGGAGGAAGAAGCAGGTGAACCCAGTGGATTTGCAGGTCTGCGGTTAATATTACTAAAATGGTGGGAATAGTCAAATATGACAGGGGAAGAATACTGGTGCAGGGTGTGGGGGGTGGGATGATATGCAGAATAGGGCATAAAAGGGGCATGCTTTTATGGAATATGAACGTGTTCATCTTGTCATAGTGTGTTATCTAAGTGGGAAGAGACCCACACAATAAACAAGAAAATATTAAAATCCTATCCTGGGGAGTCCTGTTATGTTTTCAATTAAAGGGGCAAGAATCTCTCAAGAATATAGGCAGCACCTAATAAAAGAAAACAGACCAATATGTCAAGCCTTCAATATTATTGCATGAAATTATGAACCTTATTCTTAAAAAATTGAAACTTAGTGGTTACTAAAGGATTCAAAGTGAGGGGGGAGAAGAAAGGATTCGATGAAACATAGGACATTTTCAGGGCATTAGAATTGTTCTGCATGATCCTACAATAACAGATATAGTCCACTTAAGTTTTGTCAAAACCTATAAAAGTGTACACCCAAAATGTAAACCATAATGTAAGCCATTGACCATGTTTAGTGGCAATGTTTCCATATTTGTACATCAATTGCAACAAATGTACATGTAAAATTTTATTAATGGGGGAGAGTGAGAGGGCTTTGGTATATGGGAATCCCCTATATTTTCTAAGTGACTTTTCTGTAATCTAAAGCTTCTTTTAAGATAAAGGAAAAAAAAATAAGACACTGGGGTAACATACAGAAGAAATTGTCACTGTACATAAAAGATAACAGAGCTTACAGTGATGAAAGCCACAATGAAAAAAAATTCATATTATTATTTTATTTTTACTTATTTTTTGTTTTGTGTTGTTTGTTTTACTTGTCATTTTCAATTATTATTGTATTGTCTTTTATTTTCATTTGTGAGGTTCTTTGATGCAGATTTTTGCTAATTTTTTAGTTCTGCCTTTAAGAAAAGAACATTCAATTGTCATCATTCCTCAAAGTTTATACCTAATTGACAAAGCCCAAAAATGACCTGCAATAACTACAAAACATACCTGCTCCTGCATTATTTCTTCTGCTTCTAAAAGTTATATTCTAAGATTTGTTTATTTGAAAAGACATTAGAAGTGGAAATTTACTTTATTTTCAATAAAATTTTCTCTTTTCCTACAAGGATGATTGTCCAGTGAATCTACCATTCCAATCTCAAGAAAACAAGATAATCATAGAGGTAATTCTTAAGTCAGAATTTGAGATTCAATACCATAATATTCAGTACATCAAATTCTAATGAGTTATGGAAAGAAAACTCATTTATTTTTATTGGAACAAACACATGTTTGATAGTAGTGTGTGTTTAATATCTATACGCAAATGTTCCCTTGAAAATAACATTTAGATTTTCAGCAGCAAAATGTTGAGTATAACATAGATATCACGTCTTATTAAAAAATCAAGTTCTTTGTTACCATAGAATCTTAAACTTTACGTTCCTCTTTATGACCTTTTGAAATAATTTTTGTGGAATAAAGGAATAAACTAATTCAAAAGTGTTTCTAAATACCATTACAAAAAATAAAATCTTTACATCATTCCAGGGTCATTTTATGGATTGCTCCATTCTGACCATATTTTCAAAAGAATGAGCCAAAATTTTAGTCATGGTTAAACTTTTCTTTATCAGTTGAGTTGTGCTTTCATATAAACAAAAAATATTTTTCCATAACAAAAAAAGAGATTAGCACTAGGACTGAGGACGCTTTCACTTTTATCTAGCAAAACTTGGCCAATAATTCAGTCCACAAAATAGACAAATTGATATCAAAGTAATCTGCAGGAATATTGAATTATCTCCTTTTCAGCTTCTAATTTAGAAACCAAATAGTGAGAATAAATAATGGCTATGATTTTCTATTCTTCCTGTCAAATATAAAATGTTATATTTAAGACAAGTTAATCACTTTTCAAACTTCATATCTCAAGTAAATTAATTTTCTCAAGAAATAATTCTTTGACTTCTTTTGCTCACATTGGGCCTTTCATTTTTATCACTTGACACACGCATCATTTACTATTTGTCGATATGAAAATTTGATTGCTATCTACCATCACACTGACACTGTAATTGCTTGAAGTCAGGATTTTGTGTTTTCTCACCATTGTATATCCAGGGCATAATGTAGTTACTGATTCAGTAGGTGTTCAGAAAATATAATATATTTTAGACAATTATTATATACCATCAATTTGTTTCAATACAAATCTATTGTCCACATTATGTCATGCTCGATTCCAGTCTTTTTTAAAATTTTATATATTTCAACTTTTACTTCATATAGAATTTTGACATAACACCATGAACAAAAGATATTGTCTTAAAAATACTTCATAATACATCTTGCTTAAAATATGACGTGTGCTTATATGAATAGGGAAAATAGAGGGACAGTCCAAATAGCCTAGTGTTTTCACATTGTTCATAGTTTATGTTGCATTTATTTAATAACAACATAAATGCTTTAGAAAATATAGTATAAGAGGAGAGGGTAGTATGAATTTAATTCAAACATAAACAATTCTGAACTTATTACTGTCTGAACAATTAGAGAACTTTTTGAACATCACTGCCAACAAAAACCAAAGGCTGTATTTTCTAATTTATAGAAATGTGCATATATGAGAGCAAGACCAACACAGTTAATAAAAAAGACCTGAAAATGTAAAGGGCCTATAAATATAAGAAAAGACGCAATGAATATACAAGATGAAAGATTAGCTAAAAAGTATATTATTTAAAAATATATGATTATCAAACACAGCTAGTTATAAACAAAACCAAGAGTAATGGCAATAAATATAGATTCAAGGCAACATAGTACACGGAGAAAAAAAAATCTTAATCCAGTAATTTACATGGATATTTTATATGATATATTAAACTATTCATATGAATTCAGATGTAGATGAAAATAATGCCCAGTTTACATATTTAAATACATTGGTAAACAGTGATGAACTTGTGAGAATTCATTAAAATTTTAATCCTAAAGCAGAGGTTGAACTTTATTACAATATTTCAAAAATTATTTAAGAAAATGAACAAATATAATTCCATGAAGAAAACTTAAATAACAATTAAAAGAATACAAAATCCTTTAAGGCAAAAAATTATATCTAATAACCATTGCTTAAGTTTAAATAAAGTTATTAAATACACAAAAACAAAGAAAACATATTTTCTGTAACATATATTAAGTAGCAGTGGAAATTAATACTACAATTCCAGATTACATAGTGGCATTTTTAAAAGAAAGTATAAGTTAATGCTTAAAATGTACAAGATTCATTATTGGAATAACAGAAATGTTTAGGTAGATTTTATAGACCAGATTTTTCTAGAAGACCATGAACAAAACTTCCAAATAAAATTAGGAACTTTGATTATCTTTTAATAATTTAAAATATTATCCTTATATTCTTCAATGTGCACATATACTTTTTTCTTTCACTTAATTTTATCACAATATTTTACTTTGCTCTAAGACCAAATATTGAAGCCCTCTCTTTACTATTTAGCTACTGGTTTGTTTATGAATAACTAGATAATAGTATTTACAAACTACCAGTGAACATATTCATAACAAAAGCTATTGTCTATTCAAAATTTTGCAATGATGATAATGATAAAAAATTATTAGGACTGCATTAAATTCTTTCTATTCATCTTATCATTTCATCTTTAAAATAACACTATGATTTAAGTTATTTGTCTGGATTCATTGTGGAAACTAGATTTAAACCTTCATTGACTTATTAAGGGATAAACAGCTAAAGAGCTTACAGATCTAGAATCTAAACCCTGGATTTTCTAGTCCAATTCCGCACCCTTTAAGATTATGCTATATTTATTCTGTACAGAATAAATCGAAAATTTTCTGAAAGAGTGCTCCATAAGAAAATTCTCTGATTTTGGAGTCTGCATGGGATTTCTATGGTACAATTTGAATAATAACACCACATTTTTTTTGCATATTAGTTGCCCTTAAAATCACATAAATTTTAAAACAGGTCTAATGCATGTTTCATGGCTTCCAATTATTATGTAGATTTCTAAAATCTCAGAAATGTACCATATCATGCAGTGTCTAATATAATTTAGCTCACCATAAAGCAAACTAATCAAAGGATTCTACTGTATTTAGAGAGACTAAGTAATTACAGAAAGAGGAAAAAAAAAGATGCACTTAAATGTACAGTATCATTGTCATTTCAATTGCTTGGAGACCTCTCTCTTCTGCATGACTCTAATGAAAGTATGTTTCACTTCATTTTTCCTAAGACTATAAATGAATGGATTCAGGATGGGGACCCCCATAGTATAAAACACAGAGGCCACTTGACCGTTTCCCAATGTGTAGGATTTCTTTGGTTTTAAATAAGTAAAATCATGGTGCCATAAAAGATGGTGACTCCCGGGAGGAGTGAAGCACAAGTAGAGAAGGCTTTGCGCTTTCCTGAAGTGGAATTAATTTTCAGGATGATAGACAGAATGAACCCATAGGACAAAAAGATTGTGATAAGAGAAATGGTTAAGTTTAAAGTAGCAAGAATGAATATCATGATTTCAGTATCACCACTGTCAGTGCTAGATACGCTAAGATTGCGGATAAGTCACAGAAAATGTGATAGATTAAATTGTATATGCAGAAGTGCAAACTGTTCATGTAAAGAAGAATGATTAATGCTTAAGTAAAACCAATTGTATAGGAGCCAATGAAAAGGACTCTGCAGAGTCTCGTGGACGTTGCCACTGTGTAGTGAAGGGGATTGCAGATAGCTACAAAGCGGTCATAGGCCATTGAAGAGAGAAAGAACATTTCAGTGATAATCAAGAAGCAAAACAAAGACATTTGGGTGAAGCAATGCGTGAATGAAATATACTTGGTGGAAGTCGATAAGTTCTCTAAGGTTTTGGGTGTGATGACCATTGAATAACTGAAGTCAAGGAATGACAGGTGACAGAGGAAAAAGTACAGGTGACTGAGATCCAAGCGAATTATCAGTATAATTCATGCATTCCCTAGCATAGTAATCAGATATAACAGGAAAACTAACATAAAGAGGACCTGCTGGATCAATTCAGAGCCTGTCAATCCATAAAGGATGAAGTTAGCTATGTTTGTGTTAATTCTACTTCCCATAATAGCATTCAACTGTTGTAAATTGTTGAGAAATCAAAGGTTATATTTAACATTAATGACCTCAGAATGTTTTGTTGTTTTTTTTTAAAGATGCTTAGATTACATAAATGTTACACAAAAATTACAGGGATTCCCATGTTACCCACCTCCCACACCTCCCATAACATCCCACATAAACATCTTTCATTAGTGTGGCTCATCACCTGCAATGGATATAAACATTCTGGGGCTTTGCCACTAAGCATGGACCATAGTTCACATTGAAGCCCACACTCTCTCCCACACAGTTTTGCATGTTATATGCTGGTGTAAAATGGCCTATATCTGTCATTGTAATGTCACTCAGGATAATTCCCAAGACCCAAAAAAGCCCCTGTATTGCAACTGCTTTTCCATTCCCTGCCTCAAAAGTGTCCAGTACCCACTGGCTCCACCTCACTGTTGTAATTTCTTCCATTGCTTGAATCACAATATGTCTACACCAGAATACCATTAAGTTCACTCTAGTCCATAGCTCTTCCCCCAATCCTAATGAGTTTGGGATGGTGATGTCCACTCCACCTCCAAGTGAGAGTGGGCTTATATCCCATGGATATAGTGGACGGGATTATCCTGCCTGCAGCTGCAGGCTCTCTCCAATCCCTGAGATAGCCATTGTCCGTCATTATCTCCTCACCAGGTGACTTGTGTGAGTCCGTTGAGCTGTAGAGTAGGAGTTGCAGCTCCACCGAGATTGAAGGCACAGCTGGCACATGGGCAGGCCAGAGGCTCCAGTCTCTGGAAGTACACCTACAAACTCCATCATCACATATAGGTTTGAATAGAAGGGACTAATGGACCATGTGCAGAGAGGAGTTATTTGAGTCCAACTCTGTCACACTAAGCAGCACAGAATCCAAAGTAGAGCTCACTAATAAGGCATCGATCTCTAGAGCTATTCCCCTTTATATAGGACCTGGGTGACTTCAGAGCCCTCAGGAGCCCCTCTGTGTGGGGTGATAACCACTTTGGTATTCTATGAGATACTACTGAGGTGTGCGTAAGCGTTACCTCTGGGATGACCTCCCGACACTACTTGAAGTCTCTTAGCCAGATGAACTAATTTGTCTTTACCTTTTCCCCCTTTTATTCAAGGTCTTTTTCCAGTTGTATTACCAGTTGGCACGTGGTATTAATCCTTCATTGCCAGGAAGGCTCATCCCTGGAAGTCATGTCCCATGCTGGGGCGAAGGTAATGCATTCATATGCTGAGTTTGGCTTAGAGAGAAGCCACATTTGAGAAACTAGGAGGATCTCAGGTGAAAACTCTTAGGAACCCCATAACAGTAGACTAAGTTTCAATTACAAGTGCAAGACTCATAAGGCTAGTCATCAATAACAAAAACCCATCAGTGGACCATCCTCCCTTGCCAGACACTGCCCCTGCACTTGGGGGACTGTTGCTACTTCCTTGGAGAATGTGGCAGAGCTCTTCAGGCTGGGAATTTAGTATTCCTTCATTTATTGAGTGATTGTTTACCCACTGTGATCATGCCCCACCTCTTGATCATTTGAACAATTTTATATATCTTTCATGTATATTCAGGTGAACTTCCTCCCATGAAACCCCCATCCCAGACACCCCCCAACAATGATCCTCTCCTACCCCCTCTGTAACCTTTCTGTGATCCAAA
>JAQZBX010102583.1:0-11143 GCA_029593785.1 Cabassous unicinctus | reverse complement strand
ATTTTTTTTTCCTTTCCATGGAGTAAATGAGCTTTTGTAGAAGTTACTATAAAGCAAAACTGTGCTCAAAGTAATTTCTCAATAATTCTCTTTCCTTTATCAATTAGAATTTGTAATGGCTGAGAATAGCAAAGGATTAAGGTAACGATTCCTTCAATGAGACAGAAGTTTATTTCTCTCTTCTGTAAAAGCCTAGGAGTATGTGATCAAGGCAGGTATGACGGCACTGCTTCTTCCTGCTTTCTACCCAGCACATCCACGTGTTGCAAGATGGAGGAAGGTGGGGAAAGGTACAAAGGGTGCAGGCCAACTATCTCTTAGGGAATTTTCCTGGGAACTGCCACATTACACTTCCATTTATACTTCATTGGCAAGAAATTAGTCACATGACTACACCTAAAAGCTGCAGGGAGGCTGGGAAATGTATTTATTTCTTAATGCTATGCACTCTGCCAAAAAAGTATATGATTATGGAAGAAGAGGATAATGGATTTCAGAAGACAACTAACAGTTGTCAAGATACATACAGAAAAAGGGTGTTTTGTTTTATTTTCTTAAACTAACCTAAGAAAAATGTAAAAACAGTTTGCTTTCTCTAGGGTTATCCCCTTCCCCTACTTTCTTTCATAATTTTATGAATTCTAATTCAGCTAACATCTTACTCTGGCTTCCTGAATCCTGTCAACACAAAGGTAGAAGTTTTTCACCATTGCCCTGGGGACCCATCTATTCTTTGTCTCCACATACTCAAACAATTGCTCATTTTTAAAATTTTTTTCTGACTCTGCCCTCTCTTTCCAACAAAGCTACTGCTTAGCCGAGGAGAGAGATGGAGAACTTGTTTGTCATAGTGCTCCTAGGTTATATATTCTCTACTCACCTACAGGGCTAATGCTCTCTATCTTTTACTAAAGTTGGTTCATGGTTAAGTCTTAGCAGTCCATATTACTAACTCCCAGCATAACCACTATCAAACAAGGATCTAAACATAAAGCTAAAATCATGACAATATTCTGAAATTTCAGGACATCATCTTGTCCAGAAATGTAAGATGGGCTTTGCATAGGATAAAAGAATTTCTTTTTTAGCAACTCGTATGTGCCAGGCATGCACTCATGATTATATTTTATCCTGAGGAGAACCTTATTTCACAGAAGAGGAAATTGAGGTTTAGAGAGAATAAATACTTTATCCAAGTTCACACAGAAAGTGTTATGCCAGAGCCAGTATTTGTTCCCAAGTTGGGAACTCTTTTCTGCCACACACTCTGCCTTCATTGCATCTCATAGGATTTCTTATCCTCAAGGATTGTTCTCTTCTTCCATATTTTATTCTTCAGTTGCACCAGCAGCAACAGAGATAAATATACAAAGACTTTTTTTTTTTTTTTTTTTTTTAGGTACCGGGGCCAGGGATTGAACCCAGGGACCTTGTAAGTGGGAACCAGTGCTCAACCACTGAACCACATCGGCTCCCCTGAGTTGGTTTTTTTTCATTTGTTTGCTTGTTGTTTACTTTCTTGTTTTCAGGAGGCACCAGGAACCAAATCCAGGACCTCCCATGTGGGAAGCAGGTGCTCAACCACTCGAGCCACATCCACTCCCTACAAAGACTTTTTTAAAAAACAAACTTTACTATTTGAAACTAAGGTGTGTTAAAGAGATGTTTAACATTTAGAAAATATCTTCATGTTAAATATCTGGAGACGAAATGGATTATGCTTAACTAAGAGCTTAGCAAAGCCCCGTTTTGTTCTTTAGCAATCAAAATCTTACTCATTATTAAGGACCCAGTGCATATAGAATCACTTGGAATCCTCACCTGGTCCCAATCAATTAATCTATTCTCTGTGTTCCTAGAACTCTTTATTCAGATACTTGTCTTATAGGTACTCCTCACACACTTAGATATTTTACATATCTGTGTGCAACTCTGTACCAGTCTGTACAGTTTTTGTTCCTACAGGGCAACAACTGTGCCATGTACCTTCTGTCACTCCAAAGCCAAATACAGTATTAGTTCCATGGAAGCTCGTCAATACATATTTCTTGTTTTTATAATAAATAAAAATGTATTTTAATTAAAGGTAAAAGATAAACTTTTAACAGTTGTAATCTTTTGGAATTATTAAGGATCTTGAGAAACTCTGTAATTAACTAGAAGTTAATTTTCAATATAGTTTATTCAACAAAATGTCAATGTCGAGTAAATTTCCCTATATTCACTTATATTTTTCTGTAAAAAGTTCAAATTATGACTCAGAAATAGATTTAGCAGTTGTATTAGTCAGCCAAAGGAGTGCTGATAAAAAATACCAGAAATCTGCTGGCTTTTATAAAGGCTATTTATTTGGGGTTGAAGCTTACAGTTACCAGGCCATAAAGCATAAGTTACTTCCCTCACCAAAGTCTGTTGCCACGTGTTGGAGCAAGATGGCTGTCTACTTTCAGGCTTCCTCTTCCTCTTAAAGCTCTGTGGTCCCAGCTTCTTCCAGTATCAGCTGTAGGCTGGGATAAGAGGGGCTCTTTTCTCTCCGGGCTCAGCTGCTCTGTTATCTCCACAAGGTCAGCTGTAGACTCTCAGGCTCTCTAGGCTCTGTGTCTCTCCCCAGGGCTCAATTCCCTCTGGGCTCAGCTGCTTTGTTCTCTCCCGTGTGTTTACTTCCCGGGCTCGAGCTCAAAAAACTCCCTTGCATCCTCCTTCTCTGTGTCTTTACTTCCCCAGGCTCTGCATCAAAACTCCAACCTCCCATCTCTGTGGTGAGGTTTCTCTCTAAGTTCCTGCCCACCAAGGGAGTAGGGACTGAATGTCCTACTGATGTGGTCCAATCAAAGCCTTAATCATTATTTAATCAAGTAAAAGTGAAACCTCTGAATCCAATATAATCTAATATGCCCAGAGGAAAAGACCAGTTCACAAACGTAATCCAATATCTATTTTTGAAATTCATAAACATATCAAACTGCTACAGCAGTATATGAAATACTCTGCAAATTCTGATATGTACTTTTAATTATGGTAACAGACAAACATAAACAATCTCTCATAGAGAAAAATAAGTCCATTAACTACTAAAGTGAACGTAACTTTCTGGTGGAAAGTTGTTTGTTTGTTCATTTGTTTGTGTTAACTTCTACTATTCTGGGGAAATTTTTTTTTCAGCATTATAAAATTTTTGCACTTCAAATAAATGTGTTTACTTTGTCAGAATTGCAAATTCTTGCCTGTCAGACAATTCTCACAAGAATTATTTTCTTGTTAGTTTTAGTTTATCCGTGGACAGTCTTAACTTCCCATTGAAAGCATCAGTTTTTCAAGGGAAAACTGTCCATTACAGGCAAAAGGTATGGTTTTTGAGAGATTTCTGCCTGAAATTACGAGACATAAAATACTTTATCTGGTTTTCTAGAATGGTAAGATACTTACTGAAATAAAGAATAGTTCAGATGGATTTTTAAAAATTCCTAAGATTTGAATAATTTGTATATTTGATTAAAATTAAGCTATAATACTTTTTTCCAGAAGGTGAATTTTGAATGTTTAGTTTTTCTTGAAACGTTTTATTTTTTTTTTTCTTCTCTTTCATTTGCCATTCTCAATATGCCAAGGATATAGCCTATCACTTGAAACTAAGGACAGTTATTATATGTCCTTTATTTTGAAGGAATTCTGGGGTAATCCAAGATATAATTCTATAATCTTTATTGGTCACTTACATTCAGGAATCTTCCAAAAAGTAGCAGCACCATGATTAGGACACAGATACCAACTCTTATATTTCTCTCATCCTTCTTTTTTCATATCTTCTAATAATGTAAGAGTGACCAAAGGTAACTGTCCTTTGGGCCCTTATCAAAGTCTGAGAGTATTCGTCAGCTACTTCAACAATAATGCAGTGTAACCAACACACCTCAAAATAACAGTATGTACTTATACTCATGCTCACAGGGCTACTCTGAGTCAACTTTGCTTCAGTCTGTGGAACTGTGGGTTAACTGAGTAGGTCTGACCCAACTGTCTCATTCTGGGGCCCAGACTGGAGAAGCAGTGGCTACTTGGGGCATATTCTTCGAGGACAGAGTTCAGAAGCTACCAGAATGTCGAGTGGCAACACATAACGCTTCTTAAGACTTCGACTTGAAACTGGCAAATAATCTTGCCCATCTACAGCCAGTGGCCAAAGCAAGCCACATGGCAAGCCCAAATTAAAGAGGCAGGAGAGTATACTCTGCCCACCGTGAGGCCATGTCAAGGGCGTGGATGTATAATACTACTCAGAATACAATTGGGAATAATAATTTAAAATAACACACTGCCCTAGTTGAATATTACAGTATCACAGAAACCATTTTGGATAGAACATGTATGGCTTTCTGAGAAAGCCCAATATACAACTTGCTGATCCCACTTGCAAATGTATTATGAATCCATTTATCCACAAGTTTTATGTCAAATCCAATGCATTGGGGTACTTTTATTTTACAAAATAAAAACACAAAAAAAAAACAAAACAACCACCACAACAACAAAAAAAACAATGTGACTTTATGAAGCTTGACGTTAAAGCCCTCTGAGAAAAGAGGATATTGAAACAAACTTCAAGTCACAGTGTTATTTACTGACTTAAGAGTCATCTTGTGCTTCAGCACACTTGGAAGTTGGATTTCCAAATAGCATCATGACTCTCTATACCCAGCTGGCTGCTGCTTGAAACTACCATAAGCTATCACGGCTCACACTATACCCTTGAAGAAGGCCATCTGGTTTATGTCTCTTGGCAAAATTTGTTTAAAAACAAGCAGCTGCATGACAAAGTAAGAAGGAGTCTCTGTCTAGCTGTGGTAAATAAGTAGGTTTGCTATACACATAATAAAGCATATTCTAATCCAAGCCAACATCTCCAAAAGGGAAACACTTTTTCACAGCTAAAAAACATCCACGGGATTCAATGAGGAAGAAGGGACTCCATTAGATTTATATTTCAGCAGCTCAAGATTGAGGAAAACAAAACAAAAACCTATTTTTCATTATATAAAAAGGTAATTACTTATTTGTAAAATTATTTAGAATCCAGTGCTTGGAGATTATTTTATTTTATTTATATCAAGAGATTCAAATCTCTTTATGTATCCCATTATACTTACTCTCTATCTCAAAAAAAAAGTACATGCCAAATTTTTTGAAAGCTTGAATGGAATTTCTAGTCTAGCTAAATGCTCTTCCTTAATTCTATCTACAGGCTCAGCCAAGCTATGGTTAAGGATTGATTGTGGTCTTAAAAATAAAAATTCTTGGGTTAAGGGTTTCTTGGTTTGGGTTCCCCCAGAAGCAAATCCTGAGACAAGGATTCATTTTATTCAATAAATTTAGTTTATTTTGGAGGTGATACCAGGAAGCTGTGGTAGAGGAGTGGGAGTGTGAGACAGGGAAAAGAAGGCAGCCTGTAAAGAGTATATTATCAAGCCAGTCATCACTGTGGGGGACTAACATTTAATTCCATGGAGAAGGTCTGGGAAACCATCAGCATGTATC
Source organism: Cabassous unicinctus (assembly GCA_029593785.1). NCBI lineage: Eukaryota > Metazoa > Chordata > Mammalia > Cingulata > Chlamyphoridae > Cabassous > Cabassous unicinctus. Next base: position 5,611 of record JAQZBX010102583.1, on the reverse strand, counting down.
TCAGAGTTGCCCAAGGGCAAATGGAGCTGTGGTGTTTATACGCCAACTCCCATTTATCATGGTTTGAAGGCTACTCAAGGTGTCGGTGTATTAGTTACCCTTTGTGGGTACTTCCAGCTTGCCTTACATTTGGACATAGCATCTTTCTCTGCTTCAAAGAAAGCTGTCAGACTAAGATATGAAGGTTCTGGCTGTTGGACATCAGCCAGGGCACAGTGGAGTGTCAGGACCCAAAAGAACGAGGGAAGCTCCAAGAGCATCTGCTACAGTGGTGGGGAAGGCATTATTCTGCTAAACAAGGAGGACCACTGCCATTTCCTATCCAGCCGTTTACTCTTCTGCTTATTTATGCTGCTGCTTTGATTCCTGCAGCTCTCTGGATCCCAAGCTTTTGCATTCTGATACTTGTGTAGCTTTGTCTCCCTGTTCTTCATTGATTGTTTAATTTCCTACTAATGTTTATCTTTGTCATTTGTATGTACTAAATTTTGGTTAGCTCTGAAATATTGTTGCCTTAAAATTTTATAAAGGACTTAGCCATATATTTTTTACTATTACTTTTCTATGATCACAGTATCCCTGAAGGCCTTTCTTACGTGCTTGAGTCAGCATCTTCATGAACAGTGTTGGCTAGACAGTCACTATTGGTTCCAACATTTTCAAAATTAAAGTTCTAGAAGATCAAAAACTTAATTCTGGAGATATCCCTAAAGAAGCCAGAAATAAATTCTCACTAGACATGAATTAAGACAAATTTTACTCATTAATTTTACCCCATGATCAGAATTCTTTGCCACATGAAAATAATTTTTTATGAGTAGTAACATGAAGAATAATAAGAATAATTAGAGCTGTACAAGACAAGACCAGATGAAAGAAATAGAAAGAGTAAAGATTTTGACATGTAAAAAAAAAAAGGATGTTTAAGGGATACAAGAGCAAGGCTTGAAGTATTTTCAGTGTGAAGAACACACAAAAAAATGAGATAAGTAAAGTTAAGTGAAAAATCTTTCCTTACTGAGAAGAAAGAGGATTACAAATTGAGAAGCTTTCTGTTTTCCTTTGTTTCGGTTCTTAATAAGGAAACACCTGTGGCAAATCTGGGGCATTAGGAAAGCTAGAACTTTTATAACTGTGATATTTCAAATGTAACAAAGGAAATTAGATTATAGATTGGGTTTAAAAGCGACAAAATTACTTCCAGTTCCATTTTTGCAGGATCTTGTGCATAGCAAGAAAATAGCTACAGGGGTGCATTTAGATTTTTACTATCCTGCACTGAATTTTTACCAGTCTTTACTGCATCCGGGTCCCATTGGTTTTGGAAACTTATATCAATCATGAATGATACAGGGGGTGTTAGTCACATATACAATCATTTATTTATTGACTGGACAGAGCCGTGAGTCTTCTTGAGGGAGTAATCATCAACAAAGATAATATACCTTGTATTAAGACTGCCTCACCAGTCCTATTAATAGCCATAAAATCAGATTCCTAATATGTGCATCACTTAAATATTTCTGCTTTTTGCTTCAAAGTCATTTTAGTCACAGGAGATGTCTCCAATCAATGATACTTGCCAAAAATAGTTTTATAGTGAATAACTTTGTGAATATTAGAAAACAAACATGAACTCTTTTCCATGAAATAGCTCTCTGAATGATTTTCAAGGTAACATTTCTGCCCATGGCGTTTAAATCTTTAGATCGAAGACTGCAAATGGATAGAACTTAAAATACTTAGCTCACTAATGTTCTATTATTAATAAGATAATGGAGTTTGGAGGTAAAGACAAAAAGAAACATGCAGTTTAGCTTTAGTAAGTAAACCCATGAAGTAAAACTTGCTGATTATACTGCCTTTTTAATATACATGGGCTATTTTTCAAAATAAAAGAAATCTATAGATATTTGGTTTTCATTCTTATTTCATTCTTCTGGAAGCAGTAGTCCATGGAATGTATGAAAACAGTTTGAAAGTGAACTTCATTTACATTTCTTCCTCTGGACATCAAATATCTGAAACAATTTTTGAAATCAATACCTGAGGGCTAGATGAAGGTGGGTAGAAGAGGAAGGAAGAACTATTACAGTTAGGCTTTGTTTTCATGTGTCTATTATTAGATGGAAGATGTCTCTTACCACTCCTGTGGGGAAATTTTTTCTCCTTTTTCTTTTGTTTCCCAGGACTAAGACATGTGTTTCATGTCTCTAGATAAGGAAAATCAATGGAGGTTTTCATGGAAAATGCTCTCTCTTCATTCCAGGAATGAATTCTCATGGCAATTTAGTGAAAAGTGACCCCCAAAAATGCAGCATCTAGTTTATTCCATAAATATTAATAGTGTCATTTTAATAAATGTACAAAGTAAGAGACCAAATTTTGCTAAGGGCCTGACAATAATAGTCGTGAAACATAATTTCCATTGGCATATGTTTACAATATTTAACATAATGGATGGATCTAGTGAGATTGATAACAAAATGCTGTGCCTGCATGTTCTAAAATGTAATGATAATTATTCTTCCAAGTCATAACTATGTACCCAATAGCCACCATTCTGCAATAGCATTTCTGTTATCACATGCCAAGTGTTCAATGTATCTCTTTCTTGAGTTTTTTAAAAAAGAAATTGTCTTGTATTTTGTACTAGAAATCTAGCAACAAGGTGAAGGAAAGATGAACAAAAAATGGCTGTCATTATAAATAATGAATCTTATGAATTCTGATATAAATTTTTGTGATGTTATTTAGATGATTACTTCAAGTATATACTTCTATTTTCTGCACTTTAACTTTTCAACATATTAGATTGTTGTCTTGTGTTTGATTCCCCAAGAAATAGATTCTGAGAAGAGATTTGCATGCTGAAGATTTATTGGGGAATGCTCTTGGGCACAATACCTGGGAGGGAGTAGAGGAAGCAGGATTGGGGAGAGGGTGGGGCTGAATAGTGATGCAGTTAGAAGAGAAAACTCAGGTGTTCCCATGTGGATTTGGGAGGATCATTCAGAGTTTTCCTGAGTGAGGCAAAGGGGATGAACCTTTGTAGCTCCAAATCCATCAGTCATTAGATGTGAGCCCCCCCTTTACCCGCTCCCAGGCACTGAAATCTTGGGCAAGGAAGCACCCATCAGCTGAGGGAAATTTCTGGGAAGGGCTTAGCTGTAAGCTGTTAGCAGCTAACACTCTCAGCAACTGGGAGAATGAGTGCTTCAGTCCTAATTGGTGAATTTGAGTGGCACACCACAGCATCCACTACAGTGGTTGTTCATCCCTATTGAGGCATAGATTGCTTTTAAATGGATTTTTTCATACTTGTTAATGTACATCAGTAGTATTATAGCCTAGCTACTAACTTTTTAACAGTTTCCTTGAGGTATAATTTACATACAATAAATTACACAATTTTAAAGACTACAGTGTGTTAAGTTTTGGCAAATGTATACACCTGTGAAACTATGACAACAATCAAGATAATGGGCATGTCAGTGACCCTTGCAAATCTCCTCTTGATAATCCCTCTCTTCTGCCTCTCCTCCTATCCCCAGGCAACAATTGATCTGCTGTCTGGCACTATAGATTAGTTTGCATTTTCTAGAATTTTATACACATAGAATCATATAGTATGTGTCTTTTATTCTGGTCTATCTTTTTTCACTCACAAGCTACTAACTTTTATTTGTGGATGTATTAGTTTGCCAAAGGGCTGCTGATGCAAAGTACCAGAAATCTATTGGCTTAATAATGGGGATTTATTTGGGTAAAAGCTTGCAGTTCCAAGGTCGTGAAAAGTCCAACTCAAGGCAACATGAGAGGTGTGTCCTCACCAAAGTCAGCTGCCACATGTTGAAGCAAGATGGTGAGTAATCTCTGCCTGGTCTCTCCTTCCCCTCCAGGCTTCCTCTCTCAGGCCCAGCTATTACACTTTTATACAGATTTCAGCTGCAAACTGGCATAGGGCTTCCTTTATCTGTTTTGGCTGTTTAGCTCTCTTTCAAAGTTCAGCTATAAGTTCAGGCAAATGGTTCATCTCTCCCCAGGGCCTCAGCTGTTTGAGCCTCATCACATGGCAGGATCAAAAATGGCAGAGCTCTTTCTCTTCCTGTCCATCTGAGTGAGTCTGTTTATATCAGACCCAGAAAGGGGGCAGGGACTCAACCTGAGTCATGCCTCACTGACATAGTCCAATAAAAAGCCCTACAGCAATTTTACCAAATAATTTAATCAAAAGCCCCTCAACTGGATTTAATACAATCAAAGAGCCTCACACCCAGAGGAATAGATTAGTTTACAAACAATATCTTTCTCTTTTGGGGATTCATAAAATAATCTCAAACTGCCACAAGGATAATATGATTACAGAGTAAGTGAGTACACATATTATGAGGCAATAAAAACATTCCAGTGTGATTCTGGTACTAACTTCATGCATCTGCAGAGCATATTTAAAAATGCCATTATTTTAGCATTATTCTTCAGATTTCAAATGACCCTTGGGGTTCAGGCAGTTGCTATAAATTTGTAAGCAACCCTTTTGAGAGGCTTATATTCAACTAATTACCTAAAAAATACTTGATCTAATTTCTGGGTATAGAAAAAGAACACTTTTCCTCCTAAAACCAAAATGTTAAAATTTGATAATTTATTACTATTATTTATAAATGCTCAAAATAATTAGTCCTGAAATTGAGTAATACTGTCCTAATATTCCCCTCTACTGTCCATACCACACAAGAATCTCCCAGAAAAAAAAAATCACAGTTTTGCTCTTTTGACCTCAATTTTCCTGCATCAGCCATTCATTAAAAAAAGTACTCTGCATAATTATTGTTTCATAGTTATCTTACATTTACCAAGTCAATAGCACCATCACTTTCATTCCCAAAACCTGTACCTTAGGCTTCCCAATTCCATGAACATACCACTATTGTTTCCCATAAAATCATCAAGATAAAGCATTCATTGTCCTTTCTTTATACTTCCCTGCACTTTAAATACACTTTCAGCATTTACTGGGTTCAGTAGATTCTTCCTTTACAATCGTTTTCTTGTCCTCCCTTTCTTTTCATTCTCCTTGACATCAACCTCAAGTCAATAGATTCCGTGTAAGAAGTGTCTTTCCACCCAAACCTCTGTCTATTTTGACAGGTTAATCTTTTTAAAGCACCACTTTCTGCTTCATATTCTCCACCACAGAAACTTTCAGTGTTTCTCTATTTATAGCCTTGGTTTCAAACTGGTAGCCCCTGGAGACAAGTGAGCTGGAGGATATGTTTTGCTTGGTTGTTTTGTTGGGCCTTTAGGGAGTTTTAAAAGGCAATCAAACAGGGCAGGGGTTGGACTAGTCAACACAATCAGTTTAGCACTTAATGCTGTATACTTAGCACAGCTTTACAATTTTATGTGTCCCACATGTCCCCTGAAGGCATTTGATATTATAACCCCCTAGCCCAGAGGCTAACATAAAAAATCCATAGCCTGGCATTGATGGCCCTAAGTTAGCTTTTCTGACTTGCATCTCCATGCAACCCCATAGCAAATCAGATTTATTTTTCATCTAAAATGCCCTTAATGTGCACATCTTCAGAATATGAGTTCACATATA
>JAQZBX010102582.1:0-11145 GCA_029593785.1 Cabassous unicinctus | reverse complement strand
TATATATCATTTTACAAATATTGGTATGTATTGTGAAAAATTTGATTTTTACCTACAATAAAAGAAAATATGCACAGACTTCCTATTTGGAATGATAGAAATATTTTGATAATGGATGGTGTTGATGGAGGCACAACATTGTGAATGCAATTAACAGCACTGAAATATATATATATATATATATCTGAATATGATTAAAAGAGGAAATAAACATTTGTATATATGTTAATAGAATAATTTTTTTTAAAATGGAACTTCACTATACAGTGAACCTTAAGTTAAATCATGGACTTTAATTAAGAGTACAATTATACAAATATTCTATCCTCAATTGTAATATATGTTCCACACCAATCCAAAAAAAAAAAATGTATATTGCAAACTCTAGGGAAACACCACCCCCCAAAATAAAAATAAATAAAATATAGTAGATATGCTAAGAAAGGAGAGAAAACGGAATTATGTAAAATGCTCAATTAAAAACAGAGAAGGCAGAAATAGAATTGAAGACAAAAGATAAAATAAGAGGAAAAGAAGAAAAGAGAAATGACTAAAACACAATTACAAACGTGGTCGATATTAATCCAACTATATGAATAATCACTTTAAATGTGAATAGTCTAACTACAACAATTAAGAGACAGAGCCTACCTGTATAGATCAAAAACAAGACCCAATATATATTGTCTACAAGGAACCCACTTTAAATCTAAAGACACAGATAGATTAAAAGTAAAGGGATGGGAAGCAGATGTGGCCCAAGTGGTTGGGCTCCCGTCTACCATATGGGAGGCCCTGGGTTCAGTTCCCAGGGCTTCCTGGTGAGGGCTAGCTGGCCCTGTGCCAGTGGAGAGCTGACGCAGCAAGATGACGCAACAAAGGGAGACAAGCAGACACAGAGGAAACGCACAGCGAATGAACATAGAAAGCAGACAGCGAGCACAAGCGGCAAGGGGGATAAATAAATAAATAAAAATAAATCTTTAATAAAAAAAAAGTAAAGGGAAGGTGAAACCTTAAAGAATATCTCTCTTGCATCATTATAAACAAATTTTGGTTTTCGACAAATGCATCTTCTCTTTAAATTTTCATCACCCTGATACTGTTTGTAATATGCTTTTAACTTTTCAATAATTGTAGGACCTATATTAATTTCCATTTTTCATTCCCTATGTTGAGTATTTGTGTCTGATGACTATTTTTGATTCATCTATATTAAGGTTTTATCAATTTTATTGGTCTTTTTGCAAAAAAGCACCTTTTTATTATGCTATATATGTTGGGTTTTCTATTTTGCTATTTTCTTAAAATTATCTTTATTATTGTCATGAATTTATTATCTTTTAAATTAGTTTACTATTATTTTTCTGTGTTTCTGTAGTTGATACCTAGATTGTTGATCCAGTAATTTCTTTGTTTCTCATATATGGATTTAAGCATATATCTTTTTTCTAAGTGTGACTTAAGCTGTTTCTGACATATTTTTATTTATTTTATATGTATTATCATACAGTTAAAAATAGTTTCTGATTCTCAGTGTGATTTCTTCTTTAGCCCATGTGTTATTTAGAAGAACAGAGATTAATGATCATTTTCTCTGTCGTCTATTGTTTCTATTGAGAAGTCAGCTGTCAGTATTATTTTTGCTCTTTGGAAGGCCAATTTTTTTTTCAGATGCCTTTTAAACCTCTTTAAGCTTTCAATAAAATTAACATAATGTCTTTCTTGTTTCCCTTGGTGTTATGCATAAATTTTGTGGAAAATTTTGACAGTTGTGATATGAACTACTTCTACAAGAAACCATAGCAGACAATTTTCATAAAATTAGGGTAAGAAAAGTTTTTGGAGAGGATATATATCTGAATTAGAGATACTTTAGGTTCCTTTATTATGTCTTGGACTTATGTTTTTTTCCCTGCCTTTAATCCTTTTAGTCTGCATCCTGTTTCAATCTTAGTATTGTCATTTGACTTATCTTCTGGTTAAATAATCCTCTCTTTACAGCACTAGTTGAGCTGCTGTCTAAACCATCAATACACTATTTTTGGTTATTGTATTTTGTCGGTCTTCAATATCAATTTGATTGTTTAAATGCTTTCTAGTTCTCTAGACTTGTAATTTCATGACCAAATAAGTCATAGGCATATTAATGTCCACTTTTTATAAGTCCTTTCTTTGGCTTTTTTGGAGTCTAGGCCTATTGTTATCTTTTACTTTGAGTTTGCGTTAAGATTTGATCTATCTTTTTAGATTCTTGGCTTTTGTAAATCAAATCTCACCCTTGTGAATGAAATGTGTTGATAATTTAATAATCTAATGATTCTATAATGGTCTAGAAAGGATTTACTTTTATAAAACAAACTTTTATTGAAGTTAAATTTGTGAATTTACAAAAGAAACATGCACATCATCATATAAGGCTCCCATACATCTCCCCACCACTAACAACTTTCATTGTTATGAAACATTTGTTACAAATTATGAAAGAGCATCATCAAAATATTACTACTAACTATAGCCCATATCTTACATTTGGTATGTTTTTCCCCCAACCCACCCAATTATTAGCAACCTGTATTAGTATTATATATTTGTTATCATCCAAGAGAAAATGTTCTCATATTTGTCTTTTTAACCACAGTACATATCCACCACTGGATACCCTGCATTATACCGTCCCAGGCTTTGTAAAATCCATTCAAAGTGTATACTCAGGTGTTCCCATTTTCATCACAGAGTTGTGCTATCATCAACTCAGTCAATTTTAGAACATTTTCATTGCTAAAAAAAGAAAAAATCCCATGCCCTTTTATTTTTGTCCCTTACTATGGAAATAGTATCTTCTTGCCATTGCTTGAAAAATATTACAATATTACTGTTAACTATTGTCCATAAGTTACATTAGTTGTAATTTTCCTGTGTATCACCATATTCTTAGCACTTTGTAAAAGAAGAGCATTCTTATATTTATACTATTAACCACAATCTTCATAAAAAGAATTTACTTTTAATTCTAACAAAAAGTTAAGGTAGAGGCAGATAATATACTACAATTTGAGATTGAGATTGCTCTCTTCATGAAAGCTGGGCTAGCCCTTAATGGTGAAAACTCAAAGCCAGGGAGAATATGTTCTTTATTTTTTGTCCCTCATGATATAGACTATCAAAACCACTACTTAAATTTCCCAACTCTGATTTCTGCTTCCCCACCTCTGATTTTTGCACAAATTCCCATCCTTTAAGATCAACTTTATAATCAGTAAGTTGCAAATCCAGAGAAAAAGCAAAACTCTGATTTTCAAAAGATGTTTAAATACATACTAAAACATGAATACAAAAAATAAAACCTGGTAGAATTATTTTAGCTAAGTTTCAGAAATAAAGTAACATTTCTAAAAGAAATCAATTTTATTTCTAAATATTAGCAACAAACGATTAGATTTTTTTAAAAAAGACTTTACTTTCAACTCCAGCATGTAAGAGCCAGAACCTACTAAAAAACAATGACTTTTCCTGGATACGTCAGGAAACTGAATTTGTTAGGCAAAGTACCTCTCTGAAATCTGGATAGGCAGTGAGGCAGTAGACCCAAGGAGTTGCCAAGATGAGATCTAGTAAAGTAGCTAGATCCATAAATATTTAAATGGTAATTTTAATAAATTATTGGAGGCTGAATGTGTACTAGCCTGAGTGAGAAATCCCTGGGGGGTGCAGTCTTATGGAAGCCTACATATTTCTGTGGCTTTTTCCTTCAGGAATCTCACCATTTTCTCACAAAGATCTTAGAAATATCCCCTTGGGGTTCTGGCATTGGGAAGGAAAAATAAATCCTTATGAAATATGCCTAGAGTCGTCTCCATAACAAAGGACTGCTATCCAGAGGAAAGACTTTACAAGAGCCTAACTAGTCTCAGAACACTGAGAGAAAGGCATTTCTCTCACTCCAGCCCTCTGTTTCACCAAAAGGTGGGGAAGAAGCCATACAAGAAAAAAACACTTGAGAAGGCCACAGTGCAAAGACACAGGTCTTTGAAGAGACTGAGGTTATTAACTTCCTCCCCTCCAACTTACTTTACACCAATAGGGCTTCAGTATAATAGCAGGGATTATATAACAAATGGAAGATTTGCAAAACACAGGCTATCTATAAAAAAGAGTAAAAAAGAAAGCCAAAGTCAAGAAGGGAGGCAACAACAAGGACATTAAAGGAATTTGAAGACTCTAGGACCAATTCAAACAATAAACAAGCCTAACTCCTTTACAGATTTACATAAGACCTCAAACTAGAGGCCTATTAACCTCAATTGCTCTTATTCAATTTATCTTGTTTGGCTGTCAACCAAATATTACAAGGCATGTTAAAAAGCAAAAAAAATAGGAACACAGTATGAAGAGACAAATCAAGACCCAGAATCAGACACAGATAGGAAGCAGATGGTAGAATGATCAGAAAAGGAATTTAAAATAATATAGATTAATGTTAATGTATCTAACAGAAAAAGTAGATGACATGACAGAACCAATAGAAACTTCTCAAAACTGAAGTGCACACACACACACACAAACATGCAAAATTAAAATAAAAAAACAAATCTGAAAACCAAGGAAATGTGGGAAATTTTCTAAAGATGTAAGATACAAATTATTAGAATAACAGAATGAGAAAAAGAATAGAGGAACTATTCAAAGTAATAGTGGCCAAGAACATTCTAAAATTCATGACTGACATGAAATTATAGATCCAGAAACTCAGTGAACACAAATCAGAATAAACAAATAAATAAATAAATTAATTAATTAATTTTAAAAATTTCAACTAGGGATATAATAGTCAATCTTCAGAATACCAAGATAAAGAGAAATTCTTTGGAAAAGACAGAAGGGGAAATACAGTTTGAATGCTTTCAAGATTATCTCTTTATGTTTTTCAGCAATTTTACTGTGATATTCCTTGGTTTGCTTCTTTTTCTTTTAGTCCTCAGACTTCACTGATCTTGTTAGATATCTAAGTCATCAAGTTTTCATCAAATTTGGGAAATTTTTAGTTACTATTTCTTCAAATATTTTTATTCTCTAATATAACACTCATCTCCCTCTAGGACTCAAAATACAACACACTCATGTTATACCATTAGATATTGTTCAACAGATACCTAAGTCTTTTGTCCACTGTTCTTCAATCTCTTTGTTCTTAACATTGGATTTTCATTATCAACTGCATTAAGGTTGAATGAAAGTGCTCTGTTGAATTTTTCATTTCATTGCTTTTAGTTTTCAGTTTTAGAATGAACATTTTGTTCTCTTCTATGGTTTTCCTAATTCTGCCTATATTTCCTTCCTGTTGATTCATTAAGATTATATGCCCTTTAATTCTCCGCATAGACGTCTTTGTCTGCTGAGATCAACCTTTGGGGTATCTCATGTTCAGTTCCTATTGACTTCTTTTAATTTTTTTCTTGAATTTATATCATCCATTCATATTTTCATGTATATCTAATACTTTGGCTACTGTACATTGTATTAAAATGCTCTAAATATTCTTTGTCAGAACTGAGAGGTTTGATTCTTGGTTTAGCTGACAGTTAATTTATTAGTTCATCCCTTGAAGCTTATTTTTTGTAATAAGCTTTTTTGTAAAGCTTTATTTTTAGAGAAGTTTTAGAATTACGTTTACAGAAAAATTACACCAACAGTATAGGGAATTCCTATATAACTCCCCCCTCCACACACATTTCACCTATTATTAACATTTTATATTAGTGTGGTACATTTGTTACAGTTGACACTACCATCCCCTGATGTGGGACATGACTCCCGGGAATGAGCCTCCCTGGCACTGACGGATTATTACTAAGCACTTACCAGTGATACATTTGGAAAAATACCTTGACCAAAAGGGAGAAACATTAAATAAAAAGAGTTTCAATGGCTAAAAGATTTCAAAGTTAGTTGTGTGGTCATTCCAGAGGTTATACATGTGCAAGTCTCAAAAAGATTTCACTAAGCCCCAAAATAAACAAAGCTTCAAACAAAAGTGTTCCCAAGGGCTCTAGGAACATCCAGACACCAGAGGCAAGTTACACAGCCTCATGAAATCAATATCCTTTTGGCAAGCCCTATTTGGTAATATATGATCATCTATTTCCCCAACACAACATAGTTATACTCATAATTTCCCTGCTAATGATTCTTTTACTATAATTCTCAATATACCTATTAAATATATCTCTCATGGATTTATATCTTTAGATTGTTCATATTCTGGTTAAGCCCTGAATCCCAGCAGAGTAGCAGCCAACTCCTACTCTCCAGTTCTTTGGCATGCCCTGGACAACCAACAAAAAGATGATGATAGAAAAGTCCCATCCCAAACAACAAGGATTCTACAGCTCCAAGCAAAATAATTCCTTCCATCTACTCCATAATATCTAAGTCCTCTCTCAGCCTGAAGTAGTCAGAGTAGACACTTTGAACTTTTTATAAGCTCAGTTTTACATGGTTTCTTTGTTTGTTTGTTTGTTTGTTTGTTTGTTTTTATTCTGGCTGTGTGGAAATTCCGTGGTGTTTTGTCAAGTTCTTCTAACTTGACACTACTCAAACTCCAAACTTTGTCTTTGGCTAATCTTGTTTAGATTCTCTGGCTAATCTTTCTTGGATTGTAGATCTTACCCTAGGGCATGGTACATGTCATTTCTTAGCTGGATGCCAAGGATGTTAATGAAGTGGCAAAATGATCTATCATATCCCCTGACATTGTTTTCCTCCCAGGACTACTTGATCTCTTGTTTCTCTCTACTGTTCTCAACCCCATAGCAGCTGCTTTTTAGCAAGTTTCAGTTAATCTTTATCTCTTCATTTTCCACACTGCCCTCAGTCATGAACTTGCAATATGATCCACACATGAATTTCTGGAGCCCATTTTCTCCTCAGCGCCATCCTCTCTGATGCTCTTCCCTGTATCAGCTACACCAGATTCCTCAAACTCTAATCTCTGCACACACAGCTCCTCAGGACTGCCATGATCTATGGGGTTCTGGCTCTTGACTGCAGTCACAAATTTTTCCAAAACAGAGAGCTGAGTGATTTTGGGACACGCCTTCTTCTTTCTTTCCATCCTGATTTTATGGGAGTTGTAATGTCAATTCCTTGAACAAAAGTGTATAGTGTCTGGGACATATTAACATTAGATAATTTAAAATGTATTGACTAAACAAATGAATTGCTAAATTGCATAGTATCATCTCCTAATAATAATTAAAATAATTGATATAAAATATGTCATTGTGAGTGAAATTTTTTTAGGAAAAATTACAGATGAAGCAAAATGAGATCATCTTTAATCCATTGAGACTCCCAGTAAAAAATCAGAGCATAATTAAGTTAATTGGGGGATGTTTTGTCAAAGTTGTATGGTGTTATCTGTGAAGTGACCAGCTGTTTCAGAGTGATGACTGTAAGATAAAAAAATCGAGAATAGAAGATCCAATCCACAGGTAGAAGATCCAGTCCAACATTGAGCTAAGTATATTATGGCAAAAGTGCTGATTCGATAGGACATTTGAACTATTCTGGCAATTTGGACTTTATTTGCAAATCTATAAAGAACATTTATATTATCTTAAATACAGGAGAAAAACGATATAGAACACTACTTTTAAGATCACTCTTTCATCAGTGATTGACTCTGTGAAACCACATTGCTTCTGATTATAAAATAATATATATATGAAAATCATAAAATTAGTAAGGGAAAATTTCACCTTGCTTCTACCCACACAGAGATATCCATATTTAACATAGTGGTGATATATCTTATGGAATTTTCTAATTTCTCATACCAGTCATAAGTTCTGAGAAATTCCAATTAGCATTCTAGCATATCTTCTGGAAGAACTTTACAGCAAATATTCTCATGATGTTAACATTGAATTCAGTTTAGAACCATGGAATAAGGTTGACATAATAAAAATCTATGCACCCTGTGGTTTAGTGCAATGCTTAGTTGAAGACTTTCAATTTAGTCCATTTTGAAATTTCTATAAACTAAAGGACTATACTTAGTTTTAATGATAAAGATATACCCATCTTTGATCACCTCATGCTTTGAAGCATTTGCCCAATTGTCCTTTTATATACATATAGGATATAATTTTAAAAGCACACATTGGAAGAATCAAACCCAAAAATGTTATAAAAGAAACGGTATTGCAACTTTATGTTATTCACTGCTGTGAATAATGTAATAAACTTGAAAGGAAGGTAGTGTAATGGCTTATAAAACATTTAGCTGGGGACTGCTGTGTGCAATGAGAAGGAAGGAGACAGAAAGAGTTGAAAGTCCATCCATGCACTCACAAAGGAAGAGATAAGAGTGAAACATATATCAAATTTAAGTTTCAAAATTAGTTGAATATATAAATATCTATGTCTTCAATATCCAAAAGACTTTCCATATAATGAAATAAGTCATTTTTGAGATGTTCACTCTTTCTAAAGGCTCTCAATCTGCTTGGTACATTCATTAGAGTGGTAGGAAAAGACAATGAAAATAAGAGCTTCTTTCCATTAGTCTAACTTTTATTATGGATTCAATAATCATTTAATATGTGTAGGAACAGTTCTTCAAATATTGCTGAAACACAAAGCATTCTTTCTGCCTAAGAAACATAAGTTGTTGCTGTGCGATGAGAAAAGGAATACACAATAAAAAGTCACTGGGCAAAAAAGACAAGCAACTAGCTAAACAACTAAACAACTCACCTGTTAGATCAGAAAACAGTTCTTTTGCTATTCTCAGAGAAATTGAGTAGGATATTCACTAAGTAAGGAAGTCTTAGAGATACAGATTTCTTTTGTCTTTAAAATATAAATCCAAATCAGCCAAACAATAAGAAACCCCAAAACAGGTGAAATGTGTTCTCTTTTGGGGGGTGTGTGGGGATTAGGCATGAGTGGACAACACTAAAAAAATTCACAGACAAGTCTTGCCTAAGACAAATTGTGGATGTGCTATAGGGAATCCAAAAGCCAAAACTGAAAACATACAAAACACTACATAAAAAAGCAAACAAGCAAAAACACCACCACAGAAGCCATACCCAATGGCGAAAGGTAAGGCTATATTTCTATTTTAAAACGATTTTTTATTCCATTTTTACAGGTAAACAGGTTTTAAATCTACTTCCCCGCGAATATTTCTAATCTTGTGGCATTGCTGGAAGTAGATTTATTTAGGAGGTGTTTTATCACTGCACTGCATCTCTTTATGTGTTGTTGCTTGCATGTTCCTCTATTTGAGTGTTTAGCATTGATCTGTCACATTTCATCATGGAAGGACCTAGAAGGCATGAATATAATATTGATTATGCTCTGATAATACAGCTAAGTCCGTTATCTTACTTTGTGGATGCTTTTTATATAACTCACCCACAATGTAAAACATGATGTTCTTGGAAAATGTCCATTTGGAGCATTAATATCATAAAACAAAATAATAGCTTTCTCTATGAACCAATGAAGGCATATTTAAAAACCATTGAAACTAAATGAGCTGAAGTATAGAAACTCGATGCATTATTGAAACAATAAATGATTGAAGAATTCTTGATATAGTAACAATCTGAATTAGGACTTCTGTCCTAAATTCTAGTCCAGGGTTCCACTTATGATGGAATCTACAAACTACAAGTCATAGGGCAAATACATCCTTTTATAAAAACTTTTATAAATAAAGTTTTATTAAGGCATGCCATGTCCATTCATTTACAAACTATTGATGCTTTTGCACTGCACCATTAGAGTTGAGAAGTTGCAATGGAAACTGTATGGCCCACAAAGTTAATGTGCTTTCTTCTGTCTGGCAATCTATAGAAAAAAAAAAAGTTGACTACTGATTTATGACATGATTATTACAGTGTAACAGGAATAACAAATGAGAGATGTAAAAGCTCCTTAGTTTTCACAGATATATTTTGTCTGGCTGAAAGATTTTGTTATTACAATTTTTGTTTTATTTTTATTTTTTAAAACTTGAATGCCTTTTATAGGATTTTATCCTTCAGTTCTCCACAGTCACACTTTTTTTTTCTCTTATCTCATACACAGTCATTTGCTTTAACCATCTGTCTCATGGAGAAATTTGAATTTGAGCACCCTGATGTAGAAAAATGATATGAAATGAATGAGAATATAAGTAACTTGAAAATATAACATATTCATGTACATGATTTAATAGGTAAACATGTGCAGCTTACCAAATGATACACCTAGATGAAGTGACTCTGTTACTTCCTATACCTGTTTGTGATATCAGCCAGGAGTGCAAAACCAGCAACAAAATCCATTATGAGCCAACTCCATCAATATTGGCAATATAAAACCTCACTCTTGGTATCTTTACTTGCTGTCTACTAGAGAACACATCATATTCCATGTTTAGTCTGACCAAGGAAAATGTGACTACTAGCCAAAAGATAGGTAGTCTTGCAGTTCCAAGGAATAAAGTCCCAAAGTCAAGAGCCATAGGTCTGCATGATGCATTATTATCAGAAGACCATCCCTAGGCATGCCACCTGTGGCATTATATTCCATTGAAATGTATGGCACTCCTAGTATAATAACATGCACTCTTGTACTCTAAAGTAATCTCTCTCTCTCTGTCCCCCTCAATTTATCTATCTATTACATAATTTCTAATCTATTCTATCTAATCCCATCTGCATGCTATGTAATATATAAATAATATGTCAAATTGCCAGGACTGTTGTTTTTTCAATGAGTTAAAAGGAAATGCTCTTGGAAATGTAGAAAACATGGAAGTTCTCAGGAGAGAAATAGAAAATATAAAACCAAAAGAAATGGAAATTTTAGAATTGAAAAAATATATATACTGTAATAAAAAAATTACCAGATGTGCTCAATAGCAGAATGAAGAAGATAGAACAATGAGTCAATTAATTTGAGACTAGATCAGTGCAAATTATGCAATGTAAAGAAAAGTGAAAAAATACTGAGAAAATAATAGCCTCATGGGTAGGCAAGCAATATTACAAAGTTTCATATTTGTGTCACTGGAATCCCAAAAAGAAGAAGAGAAAGAGATAAGCACAGAAAAAAAAATTAGAATAAATAATGGCTAAAAACTTC
>JAQZBX010102581.1:0-11144 GCA_029593785.1 Cabassous unicinctus | reverse complement strand
AAAAAAAAAAAAGAAAAAAAACATGCTATCAGAAAAAGTTAGTTGAAAGAAATGATTTTTATTAAAATTTTAATTAAACAGATTTCTATAGTTCAATAAACTTTAAAAAATGAATTCTAATGATTTATAACATAACTTATGATTTAGGGAAAAGATTCTTGGCGTGAGAGAACCAAAGTCCTACAGCATAGTAGAAGGAGCATGGATATGGATAAGAAAATTGATAATCACTCAATTGAAAAAAGAAAAAAAAAAAAAGGGTAAAAGCCATGAATTAGCAAGATGTAAATGAAGAAATGCAAATGGTCAGTGCATCTAAGAAGAATGGGATTCAGATTCCTCACTACTGAAATACGTGGAAATTTTTAAAAGAATACCATTTTCTTCCTAACACACCAGCAAAGACTTTCTTCTTATGTTAATTCCAGTGTTGACAAAAAGTGAGGGGAAATAGCACCCGCTTATACTATGGTCAGTGTCAACTGGTAGAGGTATTTTTTCCTCCTACTTGTTGTATTTTCCAAAACTTCTAAAATAAACTTGTTACTTTCATAATTCAAAATGGTATTATTAAAGTGACTCATGAGGTAACTGAAAGGAAAAAGGTAAAAAGGGAGAGAAGGACAAATGGCAGATGGGTAAGAGAGAAGGAGTGTGGGAAGAGAGGGAAGGTGAGAAAAAGGAAAGTTGAGTTGAAAGTCTGGGAATAAGCAAAACCCTGGCTTCCCTAATTTGTAGCTATGTGACCCAGTGTAAGTCACTTAACTCTCTAGACTCAGTTTTCTCCTCAGTGAAGGAGAGATAATAATACATACATTACAGAGTTGCTTCTAGGTTTAGAAATAATACAAAGCACCTAACACAGTGTTGACAGTTGTAAATACAAAATAAATGCTCTTTTTATTATTATTATTTCTACTCACTCCCACCACTTTGCTCAGTAGGTTTTGCATCAGAAACTTAGAGAAAGAGAGGGAGATGGTGCCCATGAGATGGTTAGCACTCAGAGCTGTCCAAAGATGGCAATGAGAACTAAGGGTGGGTATTCTATTAGCAGCCTGTCTGCCTGCTGCACTACATTTTTCAGTTTGTAAGCTAACTTTGCTCCTAATTATCCGCTTTGCAGTTGGATCTGCTGACCTTACATCTGAAGGACAATCCTGTATCTGCTTAAAAGATCAAAAATTGTACAATTTTCACCCACAAATTCCATGGTTGAAAAATTACCTATAGAACCAAAGCAAAGATACATTTAACTTTTTTCGTTTCTGGTCAGTTTTCATTTACTGAGAAGCTTACCATTAACAGGGGAAAAATCAAATTTACTTAATTCAGTGAAAATGCATTTAAAAAAGGAAAAACTTTAGAGTGTTACCTCACATCATATACCAAAAGTAATTTTAGTTACAAGCATGGAATCAAATCACAGAAAAAAAGAGAAAAAAAGAGATAAATGTTTCGCAACTACTTTCTAAGTATAAAAGGGTCAGAAAACACAAAGGAAAAGACTAATAGATTTGACTAAATAAAAATGTAAAACTTTTGTATGTTAAAAAACAAAAATGCAACAAAATATAAGGCAAACAACAAAAATGGAAGATATGTGCAATAACAAAAAAGCTTAATATTAATAGTTTTAAAAGAAAATAATGACAAATATTTGCACAAGTATGCCAATACATATGTCCAATTTATTCACTGCAGCATTGTTTTTCATATAAAATAATTGAACAACCTGTTTATCAAAAGGAGAAATGTTAATTACAGTATATCAGATAATGGAATGTCATATATACAGTAAACATACGTATCATCTGTATATGTGAGATATTATTGAATGAAAGAAAATTACGAAAGAATACATCTAGGGAAGCGGATGTGGCTCAAGTGGTTGGGCTCCCATCTACCATATGGGAAGCCCTGGGTTCGGTTCCCGGGGCCTCCTGGTGAGGGCAAGCTGGCCCGCGTCCACGAGATGGCCCACACCTGCGGAGAGCTGGCACAGCAAGATGACGCAACAAAGGGGAGACAAGCAGACACAGAGGAAACGAGCAGCAAATGGACAGAGAAAGCAGACAGCGAGCATAAGCAGCAAGGTGGGGGGGGATAAATTAAAAATTTTTTAATTTTTAAAAAATTAAGAATACATCTAGTAAGACCCCATATTTGTTTTTGTTTTTGTTTTTTCTTTTTTTCTTTTTTTTTAAAGATTTATTTTATTTTATTTATTTATCCCCGCCTCGCTGCTTGTGCTGCTGTGTCCATTCGCTGCGTGTCTTCTCTGTGTCTGCTTACCTCCCCCTTGCTGTGAGGTCTTGCTGCATCAGCCCATGGCACCGCTCAGGCCGGCGTGCCCTCACAAGGAGGCCTCGGGACGCGAACCCGGGCCTCCCATATGGTAAACGGGGGCTCTATCCACTGAGCCACACCCGCTTCCCTATTTGTTTTTAAAATTACACATATACACACATCTTTTACATACATAAGAGAAAGTCCTAAAGAACTATTCACGAAGCAGTTAACAGTGGTTATATCTGCAGGGAAATGGGAGGGAAGAAATCCCACTCCAGTCATTCACATTTTACTTGTTACAGCTCTATAATGCTTGTGTGCTTTTACAACAAGCAAATATTATTTTATAATTACAAAGAAAGCAATACTGCGGCAGCTATTGCTTATTGTTCTTAATGTTCCTTCTCCTTTTCTTTCTTAGTTAACGGAACCCCAATTTTTTAAACAGGACCCGTTTCTGCCCTGTTAAAGGTCTACATTTCTTAGCAACCCTTGCAGCTAGGTATAGCCAAGTGTCTGAGTTCTGATCAGTGAAGAATAAACTAAATATTCTGGGCACATTCTGGGAAAGCTCCTTAAAAATCTCCTTTATTCCTTTTTCTGCACTCCTTCCTCCTGATTGTTGCTAGAAATGAGAATGTGAGGACTGGAGTTCCAACCCCATCTTGGGTGACAAGATGAACTTGGGAAAGCTATGCATGGTAAAGCAACAAGATAAATGGAACCTTGGCATTGATTTCAAATTGACAATTCAAGAGAAGGAAAGAAATATATCTAGGTAATAAATATAAAGATGAAAGATCAACCTCACTACTAATTAAACAAATTAACACAATAAGCAGCTGGGGTTCACTCATCTACAAAGTAAAAATGGTGGCATTTTTGTTTTGATTTGTTTTAATAATCTTTTTCATTGCTCATGGAAGTACACTGAAGAGATCCAATGTTGCTAGTGGAATGTGAAGTGGTATAGTCATGTTTGAAAGCAATTTGGTAATATGTACCAAGAGTCCTAAAAAAACAAAAACTCTACAATTCATTCTGGCTCCAGGTAAGATAAGAGTGAGTACATTCCACTCTGTCCACTAAATGCAGCTATAAAACCTGTAAGTAGCAGCTATTTGAGGACTCTGAAAAGTAAGTAGTAGCACATGAATTAGAGAAAAAGACCAGAATTCAAAGTACCACTGAAGCAGCAATGAGTTTACCATTTGTTTATCCTCCAGAATATCCCCAATTTGGCTGAAACTGGAAATATGCATCAGTGCAGACTGAGAGAGGTCCAGTTCTTTAGTTCTGGCTCAAACAATAGGAAAAGAGTCATCTAGCACAAAGACAGTGGGCAAAAATCACCTGTTTTTTTTTCTCTTCTCTCCACTGGCTTGTGCCCCACCCCTAAGCAATCGAAACTGGTGGTGACAACAGCAATAGCAGCAGCAATGGAAGCCCACAGGTTGGCCTAAAATTGAGGGTGGGAAACTTCCTTTCCAATCAGAAAAGCTGCAATCTCAAGAGGGTGGAACAATCTCCCTTGATTTTATGTCTCTCTACTCTAATGCTGCTTGGTCCTAAATGCAATAGTGAGAAGTACACAGCAGAGCAGAAGAAATAAAGCCACAGCTTTCAAGGGAACAAAAAGGAGAGCCCCAAGGAATGAGAAAGTACAAGTAGATCACAGAAAGAGAGGCACTCAGGAAAGTGATCTCATAAAGATTTTTATGCCTGGCTTCATCCCCAAGCTACACATGCATGGATCTGATCCTAGAGAGCAAAGAAGAAACTTTAAGAACTGAACTACGGGGTAGCTGACCACCCAAGCTGCAGACTGGACACTGGTGGCGTACACAAGACGGATCTGAATAGCAGTGCAAAGTCTCTGAAAACGAAATTGGCATTGAAACCACAATCCATAGAGGGCTGATCTAAAGTTGAAACCTAAACCCAATCAGGTCAATTATCTGTTAAAAAAAATTATATCTATATTTTCTGTAGCATTTAAACAGAATCCAAAGTCTCCTAACATAAACTTTAAAATACCCAGAATACAATCCAAAATCACTTGACATATGAAAAAATAAAAATCTCAATTCATATGGGTAAAATACCACCATCAAGATGACAGAAATGTTGAACTTTTCTGAACACAATGTTAAAGCAGTTATTATAAAAATGCTCCAAGTAAAGATGAACAACTTTTAAAATAAATGGAAAAACAGAAAATCTCATCAACGAAACAGAAGGTATAATGAAAACCAAATGGAATTTTTAGAAGTGAAAAACACGACCACCAACATTTAAACAAATAAATGAATTCAGTGGATGGGCCCAAAAACAGAATGGAGACAACAGAGGAAGAGTCAGTGAACTTGTAGATAGAAATTATCCAATCTGAATTGTGAAGAGAAAAAGACTGGCATTATTCACAATTGCCAAGGGATGGAAGCAAGCCAGGAGTCCATCAACAGATAAATGAATAAACAAAATGTAACATATACATATGATGGAATATTATTCAGCTGAAAGAAGGGATGAAATACTGACACTTGTGACAACATGGATGAACCTCGAGGACCTTATGTTGAGTGAAATTAACCAGACACAAAAGGACAAATACTGTATGGTCTCACGGATATGAACTAGAGATAGTGAGAAGACTTGTGGAGGTAGAGTCTGGAAGATAGGTTACTAGGAGACAGAAGGGGAGGAGAGATTAGTGAGCCAAAGCTTAATCTGTGCAGAATTTATAATTTGGTTGATTGTAATGGTTTGGAAGTGGACAGAGGAGATAGTGGTTCAGAAATATGAGTCTAATTGACAATACTGAAGTGTGAATGTGAAAATGGTTGAAAGGGGAAGTTTTGGCCCGTTCATGAGGCTAGAAGGAAAGCTAGAGGATAAAACAGGCAACTGTATAACTCAGTGAATTCTGGGGTAGATGAGGATTGTAGTTAAAAATACAAATATAAGAATGCTCTTTCAGGATCTAAAACAAAAGTACACCACTAATACAGGGTGTTGACAGTGGAGTGATATATGGGGGAACTGCACCTAAAAGATACTTATATGGGCTATGAATGTGTTTATGTTGTTATAGGTATGTTTTCTCAATAGATAGAGGCCTACACAGCAGCTAACAAAATATTAAACTTCCATCCTGGAGAAGTCTTGCTACTTTCTCAAATAAAATGGCAAAAACTCTGGAATATATAAGCCATGCCGAAGAAAAGAAAACAGGCCTAAATGCCAAGTCCTCGATCTTAATGCTTGTACTTACGAGTCTTATTCCTATAAAAATGAAACTTAGCCTAATTATAATTAATGCCTAAGAGTTACCTCCTGAAAACCTCTTCGTTACTCAAATGTGGCCTCTTTCTAAGCCAAACTCAGCAAATAAACATATTACCTTATGTGGGACATGACTCCCAGGGATGAGCCCCTCTGGCACCATGGGATTTTTACCTAGCACTAACCAGTGATGCATTTGGAAAAAGACTTAAACCAATGAGTCTCTAGTATTCTGTGTGTGACTTTGCTGTGACCTAAAACTTCTTTGAAAATTTGGGAGACACTGGGGATTGAGAGGGGGAAGATGCCATGGTACAGACTGGACACCAGATAATGCAGTGATAAAAGGAAAACTGTTTTTAAAAAAAAAAAAATTTTTTTTTATTTTTTTGTTTTTTCCCATTTTTTGAATATCCCCATCCTTTAATTTTATTTTATTTTTAGTGTTTTTTTTAAAGTTTCCATGTATTTTATCTCTTACATTTAAACTTATTATTATTTCATTTTCCCACTAATTGTATTTGGCTATTATATGGGCTTCATCTTTAAGGAAGGTTTGGATCACAGAAGGGTTACAATGGGGGCGGGAGAGGATCGTTGGTGGGGGGTGTCAGGGATGGGGATTTCCTGGGAGGAAGTTCACCTGAATATACATAAAAGATATATAAAATTGTTCAAATGATCAAGGGGTGGGGCATGGTCACAGTCGGTGGAGAATCACACAATAAATGAGAGAATACTAAATTCCCAACCTGGAGAGCTCTGCCACATTCTCCAAGGGAGCAGCAACAGTCCCCCAAGTGCAGGGGCAGTGTCTGGCAAAGGAGGATGGTCCACCGATGGGTTCTTGTTATTGATGACTAGCCTTACGAGTCTTTGCTCTTGTAATTGAAACTTAGCCTACTGTTCTGGGGTGCCTAAGGGTTGCTACCTGAAAGCCTCCTTGTTGCTCAAATGTGTACTCCCTCTAAGCCAAACTCAGCATATGAATGTATTACCTTCCCCCCAGCGTGGGACATGACTCCCGGGGATGAGTCTTCCTGGCAACGGGGGATTAATACCAAGTGACAACTGGCAATACGACTGGAAAAAGACCTTGAATAAAAGGGGGAAAAGGTAAAGAAAAATGAGTACATATGGCTAAGAGACTTCAAAGAGAGTCAGGAGGTCATCCTAGAGGTAACGCTTGCGCACACCTCAGTAGGATCTCATAGAACACCAAAGTGGATGTCACCCCAAACAGAGGGCCTCCTGAGG
Organism: Cabassous unicinctus; assembly: GCA_029593785.1. NCBI lineage: Eukaryota > Metazoa > Chordata > Mammalia > Cingulata > Chlamyphoridae > Cabassous > Cabassous unicinctus. The sequence continues at coordinate 4,310 of JAQZBX010102581.1, read as the reverse complement.
GTTCTGGGGACACCCAGGTCCTATATAAGGGAGGATAGCTCCAGAGATTGATGCCTTATCAGTGGGCTATACTTTGGAATCTGTGCTCCTGAGAGTGACAGAGTTGGACTCAAATAAGTCCTCCCTGCACATGGTCCGTCAGTCCCTTCTATTCAAACTTATATGTGGTGCTGGAGTTTGTAGGTATACTTCCAGAGACTGGAGCCTTTGGCCTGCCCACGTGCCAGCTGTGCCAAGAATCTCAGTGGAGCTGCAACTCCTACTCTACAGCTCAATGGACTCACCCAAGATACCTGGCGAGGAGATGATGATGGACAACGGCCATCCCAGGGAATGGAGAGAGTCTGCAGCTGCAGGCAGGATAATCCCATCCATCTTATCCATGGGATATAAGACCCTCTCACTTGGAGGTGGAGTGGACATCACCATCCCAGACTCCTCAGGATTGGGGGAAGAGCTATGGACTAGAGTGGACTTACTGGTATTCTGTTGTAGACATATTGTGATTCAAGCAATGGAAGAAATTACAACACTGATGTGGAGCCAGTGGCTACTGGATGCTTTCAGGGAAGGGAAAGGGAAAAGTAGTTGTAATACAGGGGGTTTTTCAGGACTTGGGAATTATCCTGAGTGACATTACAACGACAGATATAGGCCATTTTACATCAGCATATAACATGCATGGGAGAGAGTGTGGTCTACAATGTGAACTATGGTCCATGCTTAGTGTCAAAGGCCCAGGATGTGTATATCCATTGCAGGTGATGTGCCACACTAATGAAAGACATTTATGTGGGAGGGTGTGGGAGGTGTGGGAGGTGGGGAACATGGGAATCCCTGTCATTTTTGTGTAACATTTATGTAATCTCAGCATCTTTTAAAATATTAAAAAATAAATAAATAAAATCATGTAAAATAAATAAAAAAAAACATTGAATTTTTAAAAAATTTTACAGCTAAGAGATTTTGAAGTGAGTCAGGAGGTAATTCCAGAGGTTACACTTATGCAGGTGTCAGAGAGATTTCACTAACTGCCACAGTAAACAAAGTCTCAAACAAGAGTGCTCCTGAAGGCTCTGGGGACGTCTGGATACCAGAGGCAAGTCACACAGCATTATGAAATCAACATCTTTTTGGCAGGCCCTATTTGGATATATATGATAATCTATTTCCCCAATATAACATAGTTCTACTCTTTAATAATTCCTCTAATCATTATTCTTCTACTCCTTTTATTATTTGAACTCATAATTTTCAATGTACCTGTTAAGTATATTTCTCAGAGACTTAAATCTTGGTACTGTTCATATGCTTGTTGAGCCCTGAATCCCAGCAGAGTAGCAGCCAACTCCTACTCGCCAGTTCTTTGGGCTTGCCCTGGACAAGCAACAAAATGATGATGATGAACAAGTCCCATCCCAAAAAAACAAGGAGTATCTATAACTATAAGCAAAATAATTCCTTCCATCTGCCCGATAATATCTAAATCTCCTCTCAGCCTGCAGCAGTCTGAGCAGACATCATCCCAAATCCATCAAGATTGAGGAATGAACTATCATAAGGGGGGAGTGTAACCACGGACCAAATTAGATTTATTATTGTACTTATTATCTTGTGTTAACAGAAGAACTTGTAACATTGATATAAAGATATCAGTAAAGATAGTGGTTGCAAGGGGTTCAGAGGGGAGGGGGAGGAATGAATAGGCAGAACACAGGGCATATTTGGGCAGTGAAATTCCTCTGTATGATACTGCAATGACGGACACATGACACTATGCATTTGTAAAGGCCTATGGAACCATTCAGCACAAAGTGTAAACCATAATGTAAACTGTAGACTATGGTTAGTAACAATGCTTCAGTATTGGTTTATAAACTAAAACAAATCTAAGATGTCAATAATAGGGGAGGGAGCTGATGTGGCTCAGTGGCTGAGTGCCAGTTTTCCACATACACGGTCCCAGGTTCAATTCCCAGCCGCCAGTACATTTTTTAAAAAAATAGAAGAAACTATTTTTTAGTGTGTGTGGCAGGGGGGCATTATAGAGAATTCCCTATACTTTTGGTGTAATTTTTCTGTAAATGTAAATCTATAACTCCTCTAAAAATAAAGTTTAATATTAAAAAAAAAAAAAAAAAGAACAGCGCCTCAGGGAATATGGGGCAATTCCAGAAGGGCTAACAGTTGCATCTAATATTAGAATCCCAAAAGGGGAAGAGAAAGAGTGAGGTCCAGTAAAAAAAATATTTGATGACATAATGGCTGAAATTTTCCCAAATTTGAGAATGATGATCCCAAAATGCGTACACAAATACAAAGCACCCAAAATAGTCAAAACAATTTCGTAAAAGAACAAAACTGAAGAACTTGCACTTCATGATTTCAAAACATTCTCAATTTCAAAGCATTTAATAAAATGACATTAATCAAGATAGTATGATACAGGCATACAGACAGACATACAGATCAATGAAACAGAATTGACAATCCAGAAATAAACTATTATCTTTATGGTCAATTGATTTTTGACAAAGGTGCTATTGCAAGTCAATAGGGAAAGGATAGTCTTTGCAACAAATGGTACAAGGATAATTGGATAGTCTTATGTAAAAAGATGAATTTAGATCCTTACCTCATACCATACACAAAAATTAACTCAAAATGGATCATAGATCTAAATGTAAAAAATAAACTCTAAACTTTTAGAAGAAAACATAGAACACAGGATTAGGCAGGGATTTCTTAGATATGACACAAAGAGTAAGATCTATAAAAGACAAAAAACAATAAATAAGACTTCATCAAAATTAAAATCTTTCACTCTGTGAAAGATGCTGTTAAGCATATGAAAAGAAAAGCCACAGGCTGGGACAAAATATTTACAAATTACATAGTCAACAAAGATCTTGGATCCAGAATATATAAAGAACTGTCTAAACTCAGCATTAGGAAAATTGTAGGAAGATGGCAGAGTAGGAAGCTCCAGCAATCAGTTCTTCCACCAAAACTATTGCACAAGCAGTTAACTGTCTAAATCAACTATTTTGAAACTCTAGAGTCTAGTGGAACACTGTGCAATATCCAGGGAAGAGCTGGCAAAATGTGGGAAAGAGTGAATTTTGCCCTCTGTGCAGTGCTACCATTTCCCATCCACCAAACGCATAGGAGGCAGCAGTGGGGGTTGCAGCCGAGGCTCCTAGTATAGCTTGTTGGTGCCAGGGTGGGCTAGAAGGACCTAGTCCTTCAAAATCCAGGGTGTGTGGTCTGATCACTAATCACCGCTTTTGATCAGCAACTTCAGATCACTAAAATGTTGACTCTAAAGGCTACTCAACCTTTAGAGTAGCTGCTCTAAAGGCAGCTACTGTTCCAGCCCCCTTCAGGCAAGAATGGCAGAGGAGTCGTAATGAGACAGTACCTATTTTTTCCTTTCCTCTTTCTATTCCCTGCTTGGGAACAAAAACAGTTTGGAAAAGCCATAAAATGAGGGCTAAAGCCATAAAATGAGGGCTCTAGCCAACAACAATAACAAAAACAACAACAACAACAACAATTCTAGCAATCCCAGAGGAGAGAGAGAACTAGATTTCCAGAGTTCTAACAACATAACATTCAAAATACCCAGATCTCAACAACAAAAAATTACAAAACACACAAAGAAACAGGAAACTTTGTTTTCACAGGGGAAAAAAAAATTGCCAGAAACCATCCCTGAGAAAGCACATACCTTGGAACTATTAGTCAAAGACTTTAACTCAACATCTTAAATAAATTCAATGATCTAAAGCAACCATATGCAAAGAATTGAAAGAAATTAGGAAAATGTGTGAACAAAATTAAGAGATGGAAATTACAAAAAGGAACCAAACAGAAATTTTGGAGCTGCAAATAACTGAAATGAAAACCTCACTATACATATGTAAAAGAAAGGATCGGTGAACTTGAAGACAAGTGAAATTATCCAAGGTAAGAAGCAGAAAGAAAAAAATAAGAAAAATGAACAAAGAAAATGAAAAATTTACCAGAAAAAAACATACACCTGCAAGACTGTACTTGCTTCAGGCATCTCTGGGCCTTTAGTTTTGTGCCTCACTTCAGTATTCCCCAGAAAAAAAGGAGAGAAACAAACCACTGTAGGATGTGCACACACATTGAGCTATAAAGACAGAGGTAGAACATGGGATGTGGGGAGTAGACGCAAGAGAGCACGAGAGAGCAATAATCACAAGGAAGAGTACTAAGTAGAGGTGGAGTGTCCACTTGCAAAAGAGCAGAAGAGAGTTATGCAAATAAAGATTTTTTTTTTT
>JAQZBX010102580.1:0-11144 GCA_029593785.1 Cabassous unicinctus | reverse complement strand
AACCAACAGCATTAGAACCATATTATCCACTAAATATAATTCATTCCATAGAACCATAATTCTAAAAATGTAATAAAAATTATGTTTAAAGGACAGAAGTGCTACAAAGTTCAGAGAAAACAGAATAAAGGGGAATCTTGAACAATTTCTTTTGTTCCACTAACTAGATGTAAAAAAAAAAAAAGCATTCCAAATTCTCTTTTAAAGGATCAAAAACAGGCAATGGGACAAAATAAACATGCTCTCCTTATTGTGGACTCCAAATATGTTCAGACCTTTCCCACAATTCTCCCATGCTCAGGCAGACTCCCTGGAGCAGTTATGCTCACAAAGGGTAGTGTAGAAAAACATGAATATTCAGGCCATTTTAATATAAAAGCTCATTTGTTTTGTTTTTCTTCCCTTTTCAGTATAAGGATAGAATGCAAACTTCCCCTTAGATTTTTGGCAAAGTCTAAAGACAATTTCTCACTGTTTTCAAGAATAAGGGAACAGGACTAGTCTCTGGGTCCACTGCACCATCAGTCTGGCATAAAAGAACCAAAGACCAGGGTTTGAGGAAGAGGAAGAAGTATCCTTAGAGAAGACAAGGAAAAAAGAAGAAAGGGTTTTTTTCCCCCTAAGACCAATAAGAAATAAGAGGATGGAAGAAAGAGGAAGGTGGTTTGGGGCTAGGATGAGAGCCGGGAGAATTTATCCAAGGAGAGAGAGAGAGCATTATGCTGGAAGAGCTAGGTAGATGGATCTGAGAAAAGGCTATTGATACAAGGCCTAGGAACTGCATGGTGACTAAGCCATCACCTGCAGTTTGCCCCGCTTTCACTCATGGGAGCATTTCCGCCCCCTGTACCAGAAGACTCTGATGATACTGTCCTCTCTTGGGGTCCCTGAGAATTTTATTCTTCCAGCATCCTCCCCCACTGGTTGCCCAGGAAGACTAGTAGCAAACCCCCTCTCCCCCACTCCACTGCACAGTGCACACAATACCCCAAGACACCCATGAACCTAAAGAGGGAGAGAACAGAAGGGGCTCTGTAGTGGATCACCCAGTAGAGTGGGTGTAGAAAACCAAATACACCTGTGCTTGGTTTGAGGATTTGCTGAATGAATCCATCTTGAGACTGGAAGAGCCCTCTCCCCCCAACACCCTTTTCCCCACAAGGTGAAGAAAGAGTTATTGACAATTCTCTTACCATCCTTTAAAATATTTAAGAATGTAATAAAGAAAATTAAAATTATCCAAAAAAAATTAGAATGCCATTAATAAATATTTGTCTTATTTTTGCTTTAAGGAAGGGCCTGGACATGATCCTATCATTTATTGAAAAATACATACCTCGCTTTAGTTCACAAGGACTCACTCTGAGATAACAATGAATAAAAATATGTGATCACCAAAGTAATGGTATTAATTTATTGAAACATTTTCTTGCAGAGGAAGGACAGAACATTTTTGAACTTAATGAGTCCTATGTTATCATCATATACTTATTAAATATATTCATGGTATTTCATTTGGCACTAAATGGATCTAGTTATAAAATAGTTATATACAAATTAAGGTTCATCTAAATATGTACTAGAAACCTAGAAGAGAAAGACAAAGTTGGAGCTCAAAGAGCTCGCGAGGGTTATAGTGGATACGAAACAGGAATAGAAATAACTTAATAAGTGAGATGATTTAAAGGCAACAGAGACCCGTATGGGACAGTAAAATCATATGAAAATGAAGTAATGAATTTAAGATAGAGACAGGCTAGCTAAGTCTCAGCTCTGCTACATACTAGCTGTGTGACTTTAGGAAGTAATTTAAGTATCTGAGATATCTTCTTTTCTAAAATAGAAATTAAATAATAGTACCCTTCATATAGGTTTGTGGGTGAATGAGGATGAAAAGCCGTAACATGTGAAGTGCTAAGTATAGAACCTGACACACAAGTTTACAGTATTAATTGCCATTGTTTTCTTTAACAAATGCTTATATAGTACTTGCTTTTTGCCAGACACTGTCCTAATCACTTTACCAAAGCAAACAAACAAACCCATCTATGTGCTAGTCACTATCATAAGCACTCATTTAATTCTCATAAATCCCTGAGAAAGCACCTACCTACCTCTAATTAGTCTAATAGTACCTCTAATATCTTTGAGGTAGGTACTATTATCATCATCACCTCCATTTTATAGATAAGGAAATTGGAGCCCAGAGAATAAAAGACTTGCTCAAGATAACACAGCCAGTAAGTCTCAGAGCTGGGATTCTGTTTCCAGAGGCAGTGCTCTTAACCAAAATGACATCTGTCCACCCCATGCTATCACCACCACCTCCACCTCCACCACCATCATCATCTTGGACCATAAATTGAGAGGGACCCCATGAGGCATTAATATGTAAATATTTGTTCATTATTAAAGTTTTGTCCACTTTGCACAATAGATGTCAAAGTATGCACAGCACTTTTGTAAACTGAATCATATTTTAAGTGCACAAGTGGGCTTGCTAATGGACAAAAAGTATTTGTGGAGTCATGCTAGAAAGGTTTGAAAGGTTAATAGGACCAAAGATTTGTAAGTACACTTAAGGGCTCATTGATGATTCCTTGTCTTCTTTGGGATTGCTATAAAAATCATTCATTTAATAATCCCTATTTGTCTTTCAAGTTAATAACCAAATGAGAAAGCACTTTGTAAAGTATTAAAGAAATGTAATGTAAGCTCTAATCATTTGCCTTTTCTATTTTAACAGATTCAGAACAGTATTTGTGTGTGTGTGTGTGACAGATATATATATGAACGTCCTTGGAAAATTTCTCAAAAGATACATGTTAGATTTGTAGGGAAGCGAAGGAAGGGAGGCGTCTAACCGGGACCTGAGGTTAGTTTAAACAAAGCCTTAATGAGAGAGAGCTTAGCAGGTGGGCTGAGTCTAGAATAGACCCTAGCACTGAGGGAGCCAGGGAGAGAGTTTTTAGAACTTGTTCTGGGGCTAGGTTGTGATGGTTTATGTTAGCTTTGTAGTTTTAGGGTCAGGTTGTGATAACTCATGTCGACTTTGTAGTTCCACCTGCATTCTGGGTGTTAGCATTTCTCTGACGTGGGTTGCTACGTTCCTATTGGCAGAAATCCTTAGGCAAGGGAGTGGAGGCAGGAACTCTGGTTTCGTACAATTTAGGGATACACAGCTGCAGGGAGGGGGAGAGGGAGGGCGGATGAAATGGGGTGGCAGGATGAGAGCCCTGGGCCTAACATCCCAGACTCTTTTTATTTCTTTTTGCTGGGGGAAAAGGACGATGATCTGTCTTCTGTAGCTACTTCCTGCTGACTGGGGCATAGAGCTGTCCCTAACAGTCATCTTGTGCCAGGGGTTGGTAGCGGTGAGCTTGCTGTATGATAAACATGTCACTGACGGCCTGATTGTTCATAGTGTGAACAGTTCTGTGGATGAAACTTCTTAGTAGCTGTGTAAGGCAGGGCCCGAGGAGAAGGACTGATAAGATTAATATGAGAGGGGTTAGAAGGGATGAGAGAGTGGCACGAAGCAGAGAGGAGAAATAAGAAAAAAGCGTTTTAAGCTAGGAGGTGTTGCTGAATGTGTTTTTTCTGGTTTATTTGATGATCTTTTGTTTACTGGAGGGGGCGGATTGTGTGGGTTTTTTAGAATATTTGCTAATTTTTTTCCTGCTGAGAAGGAATGGGCCATTGTTGATATACCTTTCTTTTTCCCAGCTTTTTGCCTTTAGGTTAGGGAAAGGGCATTTTTTCTATATACTCTACAGAGGGGGAATTGGGCATTTTACATTTTACCCCAGTGCCCTTTTCACTTTCTATTCTATGTGCAAATATTTTGAGATATTACCTAAGCAGTTAGGGCATTGAAATATTGCATGTAGGTTATACAACAACAGTATAAAAGACAATAGAATAATAGGAGTAACATGTACACAACTTTGAACATTAATGCTTGACAGTGAAATTACATAATTTGGTGGGTAACTATCTCATATTACAGATTTCTTTTTGTTATTTCATACAGACAGGGACAGATTATGCTGGTTTAACAGTATACAAGCAGTATTTTCATTAGTAGATAACAAAGTACCAGGTTGGTGGAGGGGTGGGGTGGCTTTGTGAGGAGGTTTCTAATACAATATGTTTTTCTATTTCTAAATTTAAAAATCATTTTAGGCACAAGAAGAGTTTATATAGACACACAGAGTTTCAGCGGGAATAGGAGACTTTAGACTATTAACTGTGGTTTCATAACAATGTTTTGGGTGACTTTTATGTATTATGGACTTAAGATTCCCAACCAGTAAGGTTGCATAGGCCAGTACTACAGCTAAAATGGCCTCATTTTTCCCAGTTTGTATAGTTTGTGGCATAGGCAACAATAAATTATTATTTTTCATTTTGGGCTGTAAGGCAGCTGGCACTTTAACTTATTTCAGTGCCTGCATTGGTTTTGTTGTTAGCACCTTAACTGGAGCGCTGAATTTAAACTTGGTTTATTATTGTAAAGATTTTTTATTGCTTTTTATCTGTTTCATTAAAAGGTCATTCATTTTTCAAATAAAAAAATCCAATTAATATCCTGGTTCATAGTTTAAGAGTACATGAGGTGACTGGAAAATAGAATTTCTTGGTAACTGTTAATTTGGGCTGGCATCTTATATAGGGCACTTATATTTTTTAGGCAGCAAATAGTAGCTGGCTGGTTAGAAGAGTCTCGTTGCAGTGTCTGCAGCAGTGAAAGCATACCTTGCCTCTTCTGAGGGTAGAAGGGAAATGAGGTACAGTCATTGAAGTGAGCACGATGAATATTTCTGGGTGATGTCCATGAGCTGTTGGCGAGCAAAAGGCAGCTGGAAGTGTTGCCACAGGGTTCAGTAGCCACAATGTCTGTTTTTCTTGTGGAGCCACTCTGCTGCTTCTCAGGTTTCAATGATATGGCTCTGGATCTTTGCGAGGGTGTCTGCTTTAACAGTCTTGAGAGGGGTTTTGGAGGAGTGGGCAGGGATATGATAGACAGTTACCTGCTGCTGCTGGCAGGCGTTTCAGATGTCTTTCCACAGATTTCTTTTCCACAGACGGTGGTTGACGACAGTTTATTGTTCTTGTCTTGTTTTTAGATCTGTAATCTACCCCTGGATAGGGATGGCAGTTTTCTGAGTGATCAGACATTAATGGGTTAAGCCTTTTACTTGAACAGGGCATGGTATATATTGTAATTTGGCCCCTTTCTACAATTGTGATTAAAACCTAAGGTGTACTCGTTTAGAATGTTGCCTTTGCCACAAACCTCACCCAAAGCCAATATTGGTGCTGGCCACATCCAATTTACAGGGTAAGTCAAGGTTTACGCCCCCTCCCCCCCCTACTGTTTGTGCCTGTGTTATTGTTTTAAAAGCAGCCTGTTGGGGCAGGGGGGAGGGTTCTTATTTCCATGCACAATCTTTCTTGGTTAACACATAAAAATGTTTTAATATCTGAGTTAAATGAGGGATGAAGGGTTTTCAGTACCCCAACAACCCCAAAAAGGCCATTAATTGGGAGTCTGTGGTGCGAGTAAACATTACATTTTAATAACACTTAAGAGTTTGACAGAGCAGCAGGGACCTTGCAGCTTGTCCTAATTGTTTGCCTATTCCTGGCTTTTAAGATAAGATACCATTGTGCCTGGTATTTCCTTTAATTCTGAAAAAGAATTACTGGTTAACATAATAATATTAATATAATCAAATATGGTTATAGTTACAGATTTTTTTATACAGTCAGATTTTTTGCCATGAGGCCAGGACAGATGTTTGGGTTATGCACACAGCCTTGGGAAGCACTGCAAAATCCATAGTTTGGCTTTTTCACATGAAAGTGAATGCAGGCTGGCTTAATTTGCCTAAAAAGCTTTAGCAAGTTTTAAAACAAAGTGATAGTTATATAAGTAGATATTAATTTTTTGCAACAAACTAGCAATATTTGGGTCTGCTGCATACAGCAGTGGTGTTAATTTAATTTACCATAACTTACTGTTATGCACCACCCCTGGCCATCCCCAATGGCCACTCTCTTTTGCAGCCATAGAGCTGCTTCTTTAGCGGAGGTGGGGCAAATCAGATGAATACAAGCCAAAGCATCCGCCTCTTTATTTCCCGGTGTCACAGGTTGTTTCTGTGACACATACCATTTTTTAAAAATAATTAAAACAACGATTAACAACATTATACTTTTATCTAATATTATGCCAAAACATTGTTAAATTTCCAGGAATTTTATACACTCTTTACATATTGAATGGGATGGTAACCACTTACTCAGAATAAAAGTTCTGAAGACAGAGAGTTGGACTAGAGGCAGCAGTAATTTCTTTCTTTCTCATGAGAAAGGGCACACACCCAGGCTAATGGAAGCGGACAAGTGCGCGTGATCAGTGTAAGAACAAAGATTATATAGTTCCCCTGACGCAACGTCCCATTTCCCTCCTTCCCCAACCTTCCCCATCTCCCATTGGTTGGAGTTGTGGGCTTGCAATCTTAGGTGTAAAAACTAACCCACTCCTAAGGCGAAAAGTGTAAGAGTAAGTTAGTGTCCGAGTTCATCCCCTTTACTGACGTGGGTTTTTGGGGAAGTGACTTAAACAAGAATGTGGGAGGGTTAGATAAGTGGGAACAGGAAACTCAGTTTGAGAAGAGGCCACCCTTTGTTCTATTTCTCTCATGTATTCATATGAACATTTTACTCATACAACTTTGATTAACAGAGGGTTAAAGAATCTCTTTTAATTTTATAACAGTTTCCAAACATTTTATATTCAACTTATAACATATCAAAGGAACTTGACCATCTCCTTACTTTACTTTTTACTTTTACACCTTTACTATGATTACATTAACTAACAGGTATTTTATTTTAGCAGTACAGGATAAACTACTTTCTCCATTATTTTATGAAAACCTAAGATTCCCAATGGAATCAAGATTATTTTCTTCCTGCCACCACTTTAATATGCAGATTGAGTTGTCTTCTGACAGGTTTTCTTGTTATGAAGTTATCTTTTGTTATTATCACCAATTCAGTTTCTGTTTAATAATGACTACTTGGAATTCGCCATTTAAATAGGATTGTTTAAGTTTAAACAATGCTTCCACAAACTCCTTATAACTATTCATAACCACATAGATTATAGTTACTTCATTTTAAGACAAATTTCACCTTCCCAGAACACATTCCTTTACTTAATGCTATTTCCCTTTTACAAGTTTTGTCCCACATACTTTCATTCTGCTTTTATGAAAACCAGCCATTTTATTTGAGGACAAAACACACTTGAATGTGAAATTGGAACAGTAAATAATTTTACTAATCATCTTGATTTGCTTGAGCATCCATTTTATCTAGGGAATTATAGAGAAGAAACCGAGGTTAACTGAAGTAAGCTGACATACCAACAATCTTTGGTGGTGGTGATGAAACCCCTGCTTCAGCCTGAGAGGAACAAAGGGCTCCAGCTAACGTCAACAAAGCCTGCTGCTGATGGTTCACCAGATGGTTACAATCTTACCTCACCAGGCTGCTTGCTAATTAACGAACTGAGCACAGATTCACTGCCTAAAAAACCAGTAACTCACGCAGCTCATGGAATACAAGTACTAACCATAAATCATGCCCCCTGTAACTTCATTAGTCACAATTTACAATTATTATTTTTTAAAGATTTAAAACATATAATGCTAATTTATCTTATTAGCATCTATACTTATTTATTAATATAAGCACTTATTTAAAAATTTTTTGGCCATTTGAATAGAGCTCTTTTAAGAATTTTTATTTATCAATTTAATATTACCATTCGGAGGTATCAAAACATACACTGACACTGAACAAACAGACAAACACAAAAGAGTTAAGACACACCAACAGTGACATAAAGCTTATTAATTTGACTTATAATTTTTACTCCTTTGGTATGGCTGTCTCCAAGCCCTCCATCATTTGACATCTTTGATTTTACTGCTTTTACAATCTCTTCTGGAATTTGTATTACTTGTAAAATGCAAGCTCATTCCTGGAAACATTTTTATCAGTAATCAGCAACCAGTTAGGAATACTTGAGCAGTACAAATGCAGTTAAGCTCCAATTTAGCAGTTCAGACAGACAGACATATTTTGGATTACCGCTTTTTAGGAGTACACTTAGGCTTGAAGTTCAGGAGTGAGCTCTTGATTTAAATCTGAAAGTTTTTTTTAACACTTTGATAAAAATTCTGATTAAAATAAAATGTGACAAAAACTTAAAATATTGTTAAAGTAGCATTTCATTTGACAGAGTTTGGTGGAAAAAGGGAGAGCAGAGGGGGTGTTGGGGATAGGTTTGTTAGAGAAAGAAGGAAGATGCCATGTGGGCTTTGAAGAGAAGGAATGAGTATTGGTGCTCTGAGCTGGGTTAAAATGTCTCTTTTAAGGATTGGAGTTGGACAGTGGGGGAACACTAGAAATGAGTGAGTGAATAGGTGGTTTTTTAGTGAGCACGGAAAAAGAGGGGTTGAGAGGGGTTGTGAAACTATTTCATCTACCCCCAGTATTGAGATTGAGTGAGTTAAGGGCCCAGGGAATTCGGGAAGGGCAAAGTAAGTTGCCCCATATTAATAAGAAATGAAATTGGCTTACCTGCTACCATCAGAGTTACCTGTGGTTCTGCTTTGGAGTGGGCATAGGGGCCTGCACAGTTCCTGGGCACCTTCAATGGTCCGTTGCCAGTTTCAGAAGGCCTGGGAGGTTGAAGCCAGGGGTTAGGTCTGACTGGATAACCTATGCCCTCTTGTCTTGAGAGGCCTGGTGACAATGAGACTTCCAGTGGACTCCCTGCTTGCACAGTGGGCACGGCCTTGGAGGTGTGGGTTTGGGCACTGCTTGGCCCAGTGCCCAGGCTTTTTACATTTGAAGCATGGCCCCGGTGGGTTCTTTCCCATCTGCCTGGAGTGGGGTGGCTGCTGGGAATTCTGGAGGGTGGAGGATTTATGGCTAGGTTTTTTTCTAGGGACTGCCATGGCTCTGACAGGGCTATTGGCAGGTATAACAGTTGGGCAGTTTGATGTAATTATGAATTCCAAAAATAGATATTGGATCATGCTTGTAAACTGGTTTGCTAATCTGGGCATGATTAAGTTATGATTAGGGTGTTATCTGAGCCACGTCAGTAGGGCATTTAGCCCCACCCCTTGGTTGGGCGGAAATCAAATATAAAAGGCATGGCAAAGAACAGCGTTGGAGCAGTTTTGATGTTGGAGTTCTGGCGAGGAAGGAGAGAAGGCTCTGGTATAGAGATGAGCCATTCACCTGAGAGTTCACAGCTGGCCTTGTGGAGAGAAGCAAAGCCTAGAGAGCCTCATAGTCTACAGCTGACCTTATGGAGGAAACAGGAGCTAAGCCTGGAGAGAAACACAGCCCTGGGAAGTAGAGGAACCCAAGAAGCCTGAACCCTGGCAAACGTCAGCAGCTGTCTTGCTCCAACATGTGGCAAAGGAGTTTGGTGAGGGAAGAAACTTACGCTTTATGGCCTGGTAACTGTGGACTTCTACCTCAAATAAATACCCTTTATAAAGACCAACCGATTTCTGGTATTTTGCATCAGCACCCCTTTGGCTGGCCAATACGGCATTGTTTTTTTGGTTTAGGGTATTTGCATGGGTCTGGGCTGCAAGCCAAACATTCTTTTTCTTCTGGGGATGGACAGGTGGAAAGAATGATATAGAGGTTTTGCCAAGTAAGGTCATAAGAGAAAGTTAGGTACTGAAATTCTTTGATAAAATGAGAAGGATCAGAGGAATAGAATTTGAGATGGTGCTTGATTTGAGATATCAGAGAGGAAGGAAGCACAGACATGTACAGGGTTTGGTGACTCTGACCTGAAAGTGGAGTTAGGGGCCAGGGAAGTTTCTGAACGAGGTGAGAAAAAACAGGAGGGGCAGAGGGGCCCGGAGCAGCAGGTGGAGTGGGCACATAGGGAGGGGGAATAGACTTGTTCACTGGATCAAAGGATGTTTCTAATGAGGTATTAGGAGGGAAGCGAGGATTTTTTGGGAGAGGAGTGAAGAAGGAGGATTTCAAAAGTGAGACAGGACTGACAGAGGGAGGGGCGCCTGCGCAGCTCAAAAAAGGCTTGAACATATGGGATCTCACTCCACTTGTTTAAATGTTGACAATAATTGTTGAGGTCTGTAAGAATTTGGGGGTCTAAGATCCCATTTTTTGGCCAAATTTATTGTCGAGTGGGTAATGAGGCCAGGCAGTGTTACAGTACAAGATGAGCCTTTTCGCCGGAGATCAGATTCAAGACCTAGGTCTTTAAGACTTAGGAAAAGGCACCCCAGGGGGGTGTTTTTAGGTGGGGGCGGACTGGCTGTTGCCCATGGATTAAGGAGATTTAACTGAGTTCCCGAGGTGTCCTACCCTGTGTCTCATCGGGCCAGATATGGAGCAGAGGACCAGAGGGAGGCATCCCCCTGTCTAGTCACTCCATGAAATGGAGGGTCCAAGACCCGGAGCAGCCCTCTACCTGGTACCGGGTTTTCCAAGAGAGAGTTGTCCTGGACAACTGAGAACGGAATGGAAGAGGGTGTCTGACATGCGGGAAAAGAGTGAAGCTCCTTACCCGGTTATCTGCAAGAGTTGTCCTGGACAACTGAGAACGGAGGAGGGCATCAACCTGAACAATCCTGCCGGTGTGGATGGAAAGGGACCAGACAAGTGGGCTCCCTTGACCTCTGCTTCTGAGTTTCAGCATCAAAATGTTAGGTTCGGAAGGAAGCCGAGGAAGGGAGGCGTCTTAGAAATCAGACTGGGAGCTGAGGTTAGTTTAAACAAAGCCTTAATGAGAGAGAGCTTAGCAGGTGGGCTGAGTCTAGAATAGACCCTAGCACTGAGGGAGCCAGGGAGAGAGTTTTTAGAACTTGTTCTGGGGATAGACTACAAAGGGCTAGGTTGTGATGGTTTATGCTAGCTTTGTAGTTTTAGGGTCAGGTTGTGATAACTCATGTCGTCTTTGTAGTTCCACCTGCATTCTGGGTGTTAGCATTTCTCTGACGTGGGTTGCTACGTTCCTATTGGCAGAAATCCTTAGGCAAGGGAGTGGAGGCAGGAACTCTGGTTTC